>NCQT01078073.1:416-10596 GCA_002740465.1 Stenocereus thurberi | reverse complement strand
CTAATCGAAGAAAAACTAGAAGACTTGGAAGAGAAGGAGTCTAAAGAAGAAAACCCTAGTAGCTAATATTATAAAAACTTCACGCCTAACTCTCTTCATCGCCTCTGCCATCTCACGCCTAACCACCAAAAAAACCCTAGCATTTTGCATAATCACGCCTCACAGCCCCATTAACCCTCACCTTCTATCTACCTCTCATATTTTTCTCCTTCACGCCATTACACACTCCTCCACCAACACCTATCATCAACATCAGGCTACCATCTCCACAAATAAATGCCTAACCCCTCAAATCTTCATAACCTCACTACCGTCATCACGATCATGATCACGCCCCACCATCATCACCTACGTCTTCTTCGTCATCACCATCATCCGTGGCTTTCACCACATTGTGAAAGTAATTTTTTTTTTCTTTTATTTTATGGGTTTAGTTGTTAATTAAAAACACGAATTATTTAGGTAAATAGTGTAATTCAACTTCTAATATGAGTGAGTAATTTCCTTGTGGTTAGTATAATCTATTTGAAACCATGCTGAATCAATTATTTTGAAACAAGTTTTATACTTTATTGTCTAGTTGATTTTTATTCATTGTTCTATAACGATTAGTATTTATCGTTTATAATATTCACATTAGATTAATTAGAATGCATGCTAATTAGTTTAATACGAATTCATATGATAATTTAAAAAGCTTTAATACATAAAATTTATAGTCTTTTAGACATTCGTATCACCTTAATTGATTATGGATGACTTAAATCCATCTCTTTTAATTAGATAATTGTTATAGATCTTTGTTAAACCAATTTACCGATAAATTTGTTGCAAAGCGTTAGACGATGTTTTTCTATTACTTACTTCTCTAGTTTGATTAAATTTTTGCACTGGTGTTAGAGTTATCAAAACTAGTAGGATTTATATCAGGGCTGTATCTAAATAAAATATAAATAAGAAAAAACGGAGAAGATCCGCTGGTGGGTGTCTTCCACAGTCTAACTCATAGATAAATCGATTTGTGTGTTAATGATAAATATTAATTTGCATGGTGGATGTAGATAATGCTAAGTATTTTTTTTATAAATTTGGTATCATTGATAATTATTTGTTGCTTTTTAGTTAATTTCTCTAATTTGTGAATTTTTATTCTTCAATTTACAAGCTTTAATATAAATTTTGTTTACCCCTCCCAAAAGAGTAGCCTTTTTGGAGTGTCTTGGTTATATTAGATTAGTTAGATTGTATTTTTAGTGGGTTATAGTTTTCATATTTAATTTCTATTCTGTTTTGCCATTTATTTACCGGTTTGTTAGAAATTATGTTAAAAATAGTTCCTTTAGAGCTTTTTCATGTTTTAGTCCATTTTAGGATTTATATAGTATCACATTCTGCCCCTATTTAAGTTTGGACTTTTTGGAATTATTTGATAATTTTTCAGAATTATTTCATGAATTGGATATGTGAAGGTTTTTATTTTAATAAATCTGAAAATTACATTTTTAATTTTTAATTTATGTTTTTAGGTTTTTATTAAGTCCCAAAAATTATATCTTAAAATCTAGGAAATTTGTTTATTTATTTTCGTATTTATATTAGTGCAGTTTATCCTTTCTCTAATTTCAGATTTTATTTTCTGTTTTAATTTTCTGTAGTTAATTTTCTATTTTAATTTTTTTGAATTATTTTACATATAATTTTGGAGTTATAAATTTATAAACTTGTAGAATATTAATTTGGATTACTTTCTATAATTTTTTTATTAATTTTCTACTTGTTTTTTTCTGTTTTAATTTTCAGTCTAATATTGTGTTATTATTTTTGTTTTTATTTTGCAGATTATTTAGGGTAGCTATTTACTGTTTTATTTCTAGAATTAAATTTAGAATAGTTAGGAGTAATATTAAGTGTTTTTCTAGATTTTTACTTATTGAATTTGATTTATTTTAGTAATATAAAGAGAAATTATAATAAATTAGAGTAGTAAATTTAATTAGAATTAAACTACCTTATTATCATAATCTTTCCTCGTGGGATCGATCCCTACTTTCCTATGCTATAAATATTTATTTATAAATTAAATTAGTGGTTTAATTTATGACTCTATGATAAGCTCTACAAAAACACTTTGCACTTGGAGGAGAAATTCAACCCCAATGCTTAAACAAAAGCAAATACCAAACTCATTAAGCATAGAAATAAACAAAATGTATTCCAATATTCAACTCACCAGACTGCTCAATATTAGGATCAACAATCCTTCCACCTTCTCTACCCTCTTCATCTGGTAATGGTGTACAAACACTCTTATTAGTGGAGCATTGTGGTTCAAGTGGTGCCACATGATCATCTTCATTAATTCCTGCGTTGAAGTCAGAGTCACTCTGCAGGTTCACACTTGGTGTACCCTTTTCACCTGTTGCATAAGATTCATTATGAGAATGCTTGTTTCTAGATGAGGAAGGTTGAAGTAATGACTGTTGCAAGCCTTGTGACCAGCTCATGCCAAGTGTGCCTAGGAGTACAAAAGTGCGCTTTCCCATTTTTAGCCGAGGCCATTTATACCTACATGTACCACACATTATAATGAGAGGAGATGGGTCAAAAAAATTATGTCAAAAGGATGAGATGCCTTACATATAATAGATGAATATTTATCAAACCTAGAAATAAAAAAATAGATAAAACAGTAAGCAGATAGAGTAATAAGTGCTGAACACATCAAAGGATAGGAAACTGACACTTCATGAGTACAAAATTTTAAAATGTCATCACAAACAACAAAAAATACAAATAACCAGCCACTTTCTTAGTCAAAGATACATATCACTCTTAGGATTAATATTATCTCTTCCTTTTTTTTTTACTAGATTCTGATATATCCATAACATCTGATTCGACATCATCCCTTCGCCAATTCAGCTTGGTATCAAACAAACTTGATTGAGCAATATCGAACTGTGGATTAAATGACTCCCTCTCCTGACATAGTTCATCTAATACATCAACATTTAAGAGCGTATCAGTAGGATGATCCTCAACTTCAACTTCATCTTCACTGGGCATTGAAATATCATATACATCACAAGGTTGCACTTTGATAGCAATTAGCCAACCTTTCTAGCAACATCATATCAATTAAACACTTGTGATGCTTGACTTACCAAAATGAAAGGATCATTTCCCTTAAGAAGTCTTTTACTATTAAGACTAATAATCCCAAATTTATCCACTTTTACCCCGCTACCAGTATCATGCACATCCCACCAATTACATCGAAATAGCACGACTTCATTGCCTCCCATATATTCCAACCTGACGACCTCCGTCGAAACACCATAATAATCTATATTTTCTATCCTTACCCTTATATTACCAAGTACAAATATGCCATTATTTTGAGTTTGAAGGTTCTTCTTGCGACTTTTGAGTGTGGAACCTATCTCCATTGGTGATAGACCTGTAATTAGTAGGACAATGTGACAGTGATAATTACTTATCTCCCAGTGGACATTTTCCATCTTTGTGTAATTGGGCCACCTTCAAAGCACAATGTACATTGCAGCTGTCAATGATACCAACCGTCATATATCTAAGTAAATTTATAAGATAAAGGAAACCAAGTATATATGCAAACACATTTACCTTCTCTTTGAACCAATGGACAAAGTGCTTATCTTCCTCTTCTATTGTCAATACCAATCCACTGTGTGCTAACACCTCATAATGTTTCTTTCATATCAACAACCGAAAAACAAATCTACTGATAAGAATCATGTCAAATAGGATGGAATATTAAAAACAAACTATTATGTCAAAAAGTTTTATAGTTAACTGAAAAAGGGTGAAACTTCCTTGTAATTTTTCAATACATATAAATAAGCTCACTACCTGTCACAAGTGTCTAAATTGCACATTTTACTCGCTCCCAAAGGTCTTCCCATATGAGAGAAAATTAAAAGCTTTTTAACATCCCCCCTCATCATTTTGATCAAGGCGATTAAATTTCATCCTAATGTTGGGTAAATACCTTGAGCATAGAGTCATGCACTCTTCAGCAACGTAACCCTCTACGATTGAAGCTTTTGGTCGAGCCTTGTTGTGAACACATGACTTCAATTTATGTATTCGTCTCTCTCCAAAATACATAGATCGGAAACTAACAAGCACACAAATCAAAGCCTCATCGACTAAATGAATGGGTAAATGCAACATAATATCAAAGCAAGATAGAGGAAGACACCTTTCTAACTTAGAAAGTGTAAGAGGAATTTGCTTTTTTATTTGCTCCAAGTCCTCTACTTTCAAAGATTTAGCATATAACACATTGAAAAACATTGACAACTCAATGAGTGACTCACATATGTCTTTAAGAAGAAGGCCGCGAAATGCCAGTAGAAGAAGGCGTTGCAAAAGAATATGGCAATCATGAATCTGAAAACCCGAGATTTTACACTCCTTTAGGTTCACACAATGAGAAATGTTAGATGAGAATCCATCTAGAACCTTTAAGCCCTTTAGAAATTTACACAAGACTTCAATCTAATTTCGAACTAATGAGTAAGATGCTGGAGGCAGCTCAAATTTATTACCTCTTTGGATAGGATGGAGTTCTGGCCTAATTTGCATAGCTTGTAAATCAAGGCGAGCTCTCATAGTGTCCTTTGTCTTCCCTTTCATATTCATAACTGTTCCAAGGATAATATCACGCACATTTATTCATAATGTTCCAAGGATAATATCACGCACATTTTTCTCAATATGCATGACATCTAGATTATGCCTTAACAACAAGAACTTCCAATAAGGCAACTCAAAAAAAAAAAAAACACTCTTTTTGTTCCAATTTTCTCCCCTAAGCTGGTGAGATATCTTCATCTTCTTGTGAGTGGCCTTAGTTAATAGAATATTTTCAAGATCTTAGACTCGAACAAGAACATCATTACCAGATAATGGTTTCGGTAGAGTTATTTTCTCTCTATGTCCAAATATATCTTTCTTTCTTCTCCGTGGATAGTCAATTGGCAACAAGCGTCGATGACCCATGTAAACTTGCTTGCAATAATGTTGTAGCCTAATTGATCGAGTTTCTTTATGGCAAGAAGGATAAGCAAATTTGCCCTTTGTACTCCATCCAGATAATATCCCATATGCAGGAAAATCATTAATAGTCTAAAGAAGAGCGGCATACAAAGTAAAGTTTTGGTGTTTAGAAGCATCATATGTTTCAACCCCCACCTCCCATAACTCTTTCAACCCTTCTATCAATGGTTGGAGATGAACATCAATAGCATCACCAGGACGATCTGGTCCTGGAATTATCATTGACAATATTATGTTGTCTTGTTTCATACACAACCAAGGAGGCAACTTATATAGGACTAGCATTATAAGGAGTACACATATTAGCGAAGGGGTTGAAGCCATCAGATACAAGGACAAGGCGAACATTACAAGGATCTGAAGCAAAATTTCCATTAAGTTCATCAAAATGCTTCCAAGCTGTAGAGTGAGCTAGATGCCTCATAACTCCATCCTTGTTTCGCTTATCATTATGGGAAGTCACGTCGGTCGTTGTCTTTAATGACATAAACAAATGCTGAAGCCTTGGCTTAAGCGGGAAGTAGCGTAATACCCTTAATGGGATTCTATTTCCATTAGATTTTGTCATGCGTTCATCACTATGCTTATCAAGCTTCCATCTAAAAGTATCACAGACCTTACACTTACCCAATTCTTCATCTTCTTTCCAAAAGAGCATGCAATGATTAACAGAAGCATCAATGTTCTTATAATACAATCCAAGATCTCGAATCAGTTTCTTTGCCTCATAATAAGATTTCGGCATTAGTGAACCAGATGGAAGTAGTTCATTCTTTAAGAATTGTAATAGCATGCTAAAAGAATCATTACTCCATCTTCTAAGGGTTTTGACATGCAATAACTTCATAACAGCCGACAGCTTTGAGCACGTAGAGCCTTCATATAACGGTTGCTCTAAGTCCCTCAATAGTGTGTAAAATTTGTTTGCACTATCATTTAGTTCAGGTTCTTCAAGATGGTCGAATGAACTCATACTCACATTATCTCCTTCAAAAGCATTCGCAAAGCACTTTGTTATTAACTCTAATATCTCATCGTCACTTTGCATGCCATTATCAAAAATTCATCATCATCATTGGACTCTTCATTTGCCCTATTAGACTCAGTGTCCGATTGAACTTCACCGACCCTCTCTCCATGGTGATACCAAAAATTGTACCCTTGTACAATCCCATATGCTATTAGGTGATCTCTAACCACCTCTCACTTTGAAAGGATGAGTTACAGCACTGTACGCAAGGGCACTTGATTTCATTATTTTCATTCGTCATCCAAAGGCATATTTGATAAACTTATCCACACCTACTTCATATTCATGACTAAGACGCCCATCCTTACTCCAGTTCATCGAACTTTTACCTGGTGCCCTTTTATATACTAACAAGAATATAAATAGTTAGAAAAACACACAAAGATTAATCCTATAACTCAAACATGAAGATATATAACAATTAAGTCTATAAAAATATCTAACACATATCTAAAATACGAAAGAGATAGATTGGCCTGTATGGCCTACTTACATGCTAAAATAAAATATTTTTATTCAACCTGAAATTGTTACATTTTTTATACTCTTTATTATCTAATAATTGCTCAAAATAAATTGTTAATTTAGAATTTTAACATTGATTTTATTTGTTTTGTAGGAATTTGGCACATTTGAAGAATAAATAAATTGCTTGGAAAAGAAGAAGAGAAGGTTGAATCAAAATCGGATTGGGTCATAACAAGCAATTGATTGAGAAAAGAAGCATAGGAATCAGCCCAGTCCGCGGCCCAAGTTGAACAGGCCCATTCCTTTCCTCTTTTCTCTTCCCTCATTTCTTCCTCTCCCGGGCCAGCACAAAAGCCCAGCCGCCTCGTCCCCCTCCTTCCTTTTCCCTTCCTTTCTTTTCGGGCCCGGGTCTTTTCCTTCCTCCCTTGCTGGCCCAGCTCTTCTTTTCTTTTTCTTTTCCTTTCTTTCTTTCTCTCTTGGCCCAGACCAGACTTTTCCTTCTTCTCCCTTTTGGGCCAACCTGCCATTTCGGTCATCAGCACTCCCGGCCCAGCTGTGTTCTCTTCCCCCTTTTTCCTTCCTCCCTTGCACCGACCCAATCTACCCCCATTTAATCTGTCATGTGCAAATCACGTGACCTGAGCCCCTCATCTCGTCCTTTAATCTTCTCTCTCCTNNNNGATTCTTGTTCCTCAGCCCAGTAGCAGCACCAGCTGAAGAACAGAGCACCATGACAGGGGCTCTTCGGCTGCCTCTTCATTTTCCTCCATTACTCTTTCTCTCTCTTATTCATTTTCCATCATCATCACCACCATTAATCCTTCGGTTACAAGCAGTCAATGAAGGCTATCGAGGGGGCGACTTCTGGAGGTTAAAGGAAGGTTTCAATGGTAGAGCAGGGGGACACACAAACCAAAAAAAAGAGTAGTTTTAGGTTTTATTTCAATTTTCTACTTCTTCTCGTTTTATTTTCTAGTTCCAGATCTACTTTTAGCCACTGAAAGTTAGTATAATTGACTTGGGTTTCATTTAATTCGAATGAGAATTTCAGTTTTGGAGTTGAATTTGTGAACTATTTGGTTCGAGTTTACGTTTAGTGGCATACCCTTGTTCGAGTTCATGCTCTTTGCGCTTTCCCTGTTTGGATCATGGCACTGTGTGAATATTCTGATTTTATGGTTAGTTACGATAAGGTGTTGCTGAGTTAGAATTATGGCAGTTGGGTTCCGCCCTATTATTTTGGTGTTGATCTTTGCAAGGTAGCTGTTATGTAGTTTTTAGCACTTTATTTATGTATTTATTTATTTATTTTTTAATTTTATTTTTTTATTTAGTTTGAAAGGGTAGTAATCTAATTTCAATACCATCCCTGAGGATCGACACCCATAGGTACTATGGCGATAAACCGTACGCTTGCGGAAAATTACAACAAGTTTTTGGCGCCATTGCCGGGGATGAGTTGTGAAATTAGATTGCCTTGAATAGTAGTTTAATTTTTAGAGTCGCTCGAGTCGTTTTTGTTTTAATTTTAGAGTTGTGATTCTTAGTTTAGTTGAGTCGTTAATTTAGTTTAGAATTTAGTTAGTATTTTGATCTTTGATTTTGTCGAGATTAGTTGTATTTTTAGAGTTTATTGTTGCTGAAAAAATAGTACTAATTAGTTTGGTTTTTGTGCAGCAATCGACCAAACCAGAACTGATCCGGGGGAAAAAAAAAATTCAGTGCAGATTTTTTTTCCCCGTAAATTCAACATTCTGTTCGAATTTTCTGGAGAAATTCGGGTGTGATTTTTGCTGTTTTGATATTTTTCCTAGATTCAGCATAATTTTTAGAGTGTGTGTGAAGTTTTCTGGAATTTTTGAAGCTGTCATGATTTTTCTGTGAATTTTAGAGTTAATATTCTGTTTGCATTTTTTTGCACTAATTTGGGACAAAAAAAATTCGAGAAAAATTATATTTATGTCCTTTATGATTGTGTGAATTTTTTTGTATATTTAGTTTTAATTTTAGGAGTCTTTATTTCTGTTTTAATTTTATTCTTAGAATTAGGGTGTTTAGGTGTAGTTTTATTTCTTATTCCTCTTTTAGTTTCTTTGTGTTTGTGCTTTTGATTTCTGTTTTGTTTTCTGTTTTAATACTGTTTTTAGTTTTATCATCCGTTTTGATGTTTTGTGATTGAAAAAAAATATATATATAAAATCAAAAAAAAACAAAAAAAAGAAAACCAAAAAAAAGAAACTGAATCTTTGGTGAGGGTGTAGGATTTATATGACTGGTTGGGTTAGAAATCCTGAAAATTATAGACTTGTGAGAATTGAACCTGACCCTGACTTAGAACCAGAACCCGAACCCAAGCTTGAATTAGAAGAAATGGCCCAAGAAAGATCTTTGAGTGAGATTTTCTACCCTCCTAGGACTGCTTTGCCATCTTACTTCACTATACCTAACCTAGGACCACCTTCGAATTAAGATTTCACTATACTCAGATGCTCCATAAATTCACTGGTTTAGAGGATGCTTATTTATTTTTGAGGGAATTCAAAGAAGTCTATTCTATTATGCATTTTCCTAATATTCCCATTGATGTTATGCGCATGAAATTAATTTCTTTTGCTTTGAAAGATTCTGCTAAACGTTGGATGTATGGCTTGGCTGCTAATTCTGTAACTTCTTGGAATGATTTTGTGAAATTGTTCTTAAGAAAATATTTTCCTAATGCCAAGACTGTTAAGCTAAGGAATGAGATTAATCAATTTGTGCAACTTGATAGGGAATCATTCTGGAAATATTTTGATAGGTTCAAGAATTTGTTGGCTCAGTGTCCCCATCATGGTCTAGACAAGGCACGCTTATGCCAGATTGTTTATGAAGGACTTGACCAGCAGACTAGGACCATGGTAGAACTTAGCTGAGAAAACTATGCAGTGGGAAACTGCTCAAGATAATAGTTTAAGTTCTAGGATTGTAAGGGGTAGGTTATATTCTGTTTCTGATGTGAGTCACCTAGAGTCTAAGGTTGCTGCTTTAGAAAACATGTTGAAGGGCTTGACCCCACAAATGACTCAGTTACCCCAGACTTCTTTAGTGTCTTGCTCTCATTGTTAGGCCTTAGATCATTCCTTGGGTGCTTGTCCCTACTTTGCTCACCAGTTAGCAACTGGGCAAGAGCAAGCGAGTATGGCCTTTCAGAGACCTAAGAATGACCCTTTCTCTCCTTTTTACAATCCAGGGTAGAGAAATCACCCTAATTTCTTTTGGAGTAATGGACCAAATGCTGCGGTTCCTAACTTCCAGCCTATCTCTCACCCTTCTAGTTCCTTTCAGAGACCGGTTTTTTCAGGTGTACCTAATGCACCTAGACCTCCACCTCCTGTATCTCAAGTTCAACCTCCTCCTGGTTACAGTGATTTTGATAAAATGGAGAGGAGAATTAATAATAATGTGGAGAGAATGATTAATGCTAACATGGAGAGAATGATGAGAATGATGACNNNNCAATTGTCCCAGTTAGCATCATCTTCTAAGGAATCAGGTACTTTTCTAAGTCAGCCTGAGGTGAACCCTAAGGGTCATGCCTCT
>NCQT01078072.1:10342-24341 GCA_002740465.1 Stenocereus thurberi | reverse complement strand
TAAGCAACTTTGTAGAAAACTTCAGGTTAGGTATGGTTCAGTTCGAGTAAATTCAGGTTTCGAGTCCACTTACGGGTAAGCCTATTTCAGATATCGGGTCGGGTATGGGTCCGGATCGTTCGGCTTGGATTTCGGGCCTTGAGTCCGTTTTGCCAGGTCTAATCATAAGAGAAGAAAAAATAGGAATCCAACCAAGACTTTTAGTTTATAGTTCACTAGAGGCTTAAAAACAAAGAGAAAGAATAGTTGGGAGTTGAATGAAATTGATTTTTGTAAGGGACATTGTGCAACAAATTATTGCAAGGGTCTAGAGCCATATAACCTTCACAAAAGATCCCTCTCTTCCATTTTTCCTTTTCTTAATTAGCCATATTCCCTCTAACCATGTAATATACCTGGAACTAGTAGTCACGGGTCCATATAATAAGTATTGAAATTGGACAACCTATGTACTAGAATTGCTTGGATAACAAACTCTAAGATTACGAAGAGAATAAAACAAAATTAAATAACTAATAATTATACAAAACTTTTTCAAAAAAGAAAAGAACTCATTTCAAATGACTAATAGTGTGTATATAGTGTAGAAAGGGCAATGGGTTGAATTTTGATCGGTCCACCTAGGCCTGAATCAATTTAAAAATTTTGAACTTATACCTAGACTCAATTTTGGGTTAGTGAAGATAGGACATGGATTTAGATCCTTTATATTAGGGGGTCCTAATGGGTTGATCCATTTGTTTGTTGGGGGTTTCTATTACTTCCAAGAATATAAATTCATGAAATACAATGCAGGAAATAAGACCTTATCATGTATCATTACATCATTCTCACAAGGCATATCCTGTTCTCAATTATCCTCAGATGTTATGATATATAAACTACTACTGCTGCTTAATAAAGAAATTCGTCACTTGTTTGATCTTGCGTCCATGTCCCTCAAATGTAAAAGGAGTGCAATCTCATGAACAATTTCCTATGGCTATTTACATTTAATTTGTAACATCGTCTAGTATGTATGAGTCTAATTTGTCCATAGCTTCTCCTTAATATGGCAAATTATCCATAAAATCTTACGCACTAGCTTAGTTCCATGAGTGCATCTTGAACAATTCAAGCTTTACTTGATGTTTAAAGGAAACACATTGACGTAGGACCCTCTAGGAGAAACTCTTACAAAGGGGAACGATGGATACAGGATGCTTTACGAGCAATCCTCACATGAGGAAAATTCACACAAGAACTTTCAAATACTTAATATTTCAATTCAATTCAAGTCTATCTCTCTAATGCATAATTAGGAGTTTAAATAGAAAAAGACCTAAACATTAAGGAAACTAAGAGATAACGTAAACAAAGATATATTGTTCTGAGCTAAAAAAGAAAATGAAAAGATGATCTACTATTAAAAGATAATTCCTAAACTCCTAAACTTTTATTTTCTGTGATACTAAATCACTCTCCCTTACCAACAAAGAACTTGACTCCGACGAGTTATCTTGAAGGTACCATAAGTGTAGGATCCCAGGTGCGGAACTCATCCGTGGAAAAACACGACCTCAAATCATGGGTGGCTTGACCATGCACGAAGAAAACGCCCCACACTGTTATTGGAAGATGCCACAAACTCATCATATAACTCAACCAACGCTAGGATGCGAATGTGAAAAAGAAGGGAGCTTTGGGACCCCCTATACTTGTAGAAGCACCAAAAGGAAAAATAGGATGCTCAAAAGTACCCCGGTGAAAGGTTACATCTTCCACATTGAAAATAGGATTAATACCCAAGTTGTCAAGCAAATAAAACACATAAGCATTAGATCCCAACTTCCTGACAATCTATTAAAGACCCACATCTCGAGCATGGACCTTTTTGTGGAAGTGTTGGGTAGTTGTTCAGGCCAAATAGAAGCCATATAAAAAAAAATCACCCACCTCAGAAGAAGTGTCGCTGCGATACACATCAGCTGAAAGCTTATAACTGCCTTTACTCATTGAAATTTTACAATGAATCTCAGCACGCAAATCATAAATACGTTGGACAAATGTGAAGGCAGGTTTCATGACTTGGGTGTTAGGAGGGAAGGGAATAAGGTTAGCAGGGGTACGAGGGGAATATCTATGGGCAATCTCAAAAGGACTCTTACTCATTGACCTATTAGAGTTCCCTACTCTGTTGAAGGGCTTATGATGAAGAAGAGATATAGAGCCTTTCGTTGGAAGTCAAGTGTAGGATGTCACAGGTAAGGACGAGGTTCGTGGAGGCTTTCGACTTGAGGAAAAAAAAAAAACTCTTTAGTTCGATAAGGGGCAAGAGTGATGTTCTTGTTTTGAAATCTAAAGGTGAAAGCATTTTCCCCATCATGATGAGTGACGCTGCAATCATATAGCCAAAGTTGTCTAATGAAATGTGAGCAACATCCATGGATAGGACATCACGTAGGATCTCATCCTTATATCCTCCAATCTGGATAGGGACCTTACATCTATGTAAAACCATTAGGTTAGTCTTGTTGGTCTAAACTACCTTAAAGGGATGAGGATTTGCCTTAACTTTTAAATTATAGCTCTTAATAGTGGACTGGGCTACTGCATTCATGGTGATTCCCCCATCTATGTCTGTTTTCATCGAAGTGTTGCCATACTTAACAGAGTATAAAAGATGGTGGTACGCTTCTGCTCATTACTTAAAACTAGGTTGCACAAAAGACACCAAACAACACCAAGATCATAATCACCCTGAAGAAGACTATNNNNAACATCTACCAGATCCTCATAACTTCCAATCTGATCCTTACACTCAATGAGCTCATACTCGAATGCAAGGGTACGATGGAGACACTAAGAAGCATAATGACCCTTCCCGTGACAACTAAAACATTACTCGACATTGTCAGCAGGGGTTCGAGAAGCACTAGCATGGGTGAAAAATGCTGATTTAGAGGAGACTGAAAGACTAGAGGTCTCTGTATTAGAAGCACTCATCGAAAATTATAGTGTCTTAAAGGCAAGTTGGGTGGGAGGGCAAGTTGGCAAGGTTGAATACCTCACAGAGAGAGGCTTATTGAGTATTTCAGCTTCCAATGCTCTATGATGGGACTCATCTAGTATGAAAGGAGAAGAAAAGGTCGCATCTTGTCTAAGATTGGATCGTAGGCCATGGATAATTCGGGCTATGGTAATGGACGGGTCTTCTACCAACTCACAACATTGAATCAACTCCTTAAAGGCATTGATATAGTTTGACACATAACAATTACACTGCTGAAGATCAAGCATTTAGCCCACAAGGTGAGCCCTATGAAAAAGAAGGGAGGTACTTTCCTTTCAATTTATCCTTCATAGCCACCCATTGGGTGATGAGTGGATGTTATATATGCTCAACGTGAGTGGTAAGTGTCTGCCAAAACTTTCTATCAGGATGCTCAAGTTTCATTTTAGTAAAACGAGCACATTCAATGTCAAACATCTCATACTAATCAAAATAGTCCTCATTGGCAATTAACTAGCCTAAAAAATTGTTGGCATCTAACCCACCATTATATATAGGTACGTCAACCTTGACCTTTCGAGTAATATCTAAATAACCCTTATGCACATTCCTACTGTCAGGTTCGAGTTTTGCATATTTGGGCTTTCTTAGCTACTTGACCTCCTGTCGTCTCTAGGGTTGTCAAACCTGCGATCCCTATGGTCTCCCTTACCATGTCTCCAACCACTTCCATGTTCTCGCTGTCTGCGGCTAGAGTGCAAGGGTTGTTTGAGTTCCCTCAACTGAATTCATTAGCCTGATCCAACTAGTGTAAAACCCACCTACAACAGTCACTTCCCCCACAAGAAGTTCAGGGGAATCTTTTGGTGGTGTTTAAGGTCGGTCAAACAAGGGAAGTTTTTTAAATGCTCGAGTCAGATTGTCAAGCTTAGCGTCTAGATGGTCAGACCTCTTATCTTGATGGTTAAATCTTTCATAAATGGCATCAATCTGGGATTGATAAGGCTATTTGGGGTATGATCACATGTTGAATAGAAATAATGAATGCACATGCTGACATTGATCTAAATTGTAATAATAATGACAAATCTAATTAATTGGTATGCACGAAACAGAGCGCAAGAACTTATATGGGTTATTGATATGCCTCAAACATAACAGGAAATTAGAATAGGAAAATCAGGATTGACGTAAGTGCTTGAAAACCCAAGTAATCAGATATTAATACAATTTTCGTTGCAGTCAATCCCCACAAATGTCAAAGCAATTACTTCTAGGGTTTTCACGCACTTGGTCAATCCTAATTTTCCTATTCTAATTTTCTATTTGTGGAGATAAGTGGTTAACCAAGTGGATTCGAGCACTTCCAGACAACAACAAAAGCACTGGGATAGAAACCAAGGGGATTCAGAACAACACCTACATGGGGCTTCTAGCAGCAGTAAAGAGGAACATTAGGATAGAAACAAGGCCTCGAGCAATAGTAGCAAAAACAACCAAGAACCGTGACTTAGAGATGGCCTGCAAGGATAGTTTCCAAGAAGAGGATGGTTCAGTGAGGTGGGGATAGCACAACCCAAAGGTTTTCGACCCATGGGGCCAAACGTCACTTAATTCCATACGAGTCATTCTATCAACTGCAACTAAGAGATCCCCTTTGTCAAGGACCAAAGGCACAAAGCCCTTAATTTGCAACCAAATTGGCCATGAGTTTAGGATTGCGCAGTGAGTCAAGCGCGCTATTAAGGGACAACATGAGGCTTTCTCGTGCAATTGATAGAGGTTTCCAGTCAAATCAAAGAGGAGATAGAAGGGCTAGAGTCAATTTTCAGAATTCAAGATGAATTGAGGGCAGATTAAGAATAATTAAGACCAATTGAAGAAAAATTTATGTGATTTACCTAGAGTTGGGTAACTGATCGGTTCGGGTCGACCCATATAATAATCGGGTCAATTTTATGTCAACATTGAAAATAGCTTAGATTTACTCAAAACTAAAAAATAACATGTTTTTAATAGAAAAACGGTCAAATTATGTCAACTTCAGGTCAAAATCAGTTCAGTTTGTGTCAGGATCGTGTTTCACGAAGTAATTTCAGGTCAGATTTAGATCGTGTTATTGTATCAGGTCCAGGTTTCTCAGTTCGAGATTTACGTCAATTATTTTGGGGGTTTTAGACAAAACTCAATGGGTAATCAATTGTTAAGATCAAATTAAAGCAAAATTTATGTGATTTATCTCAATTAAGGGTGAATTTGGGATAAAGGTTTTCGGTATTGGGAGATTCAAAGATTAGGTTTTCAAAGCTGGGAAATTGGGAGTTCAGTTAGCGGCAGATGGCAGTAGGGGGTGTGGTGATGGTCGATCGAAGATGGCGACCAGGGGACAGTGGTCGGTGGTGGTGGATGACGGCCTAGCGGCGGTATTGAGAAAGGGTGTGCTTGCAGGGGGTTTTTTGGTTTGGCTTTCTTTGGGTTTTTGATTAATTTTTTTTTCTAGGGAGCGAGAAAGGTATAAAAAAAAGAAAAGCAAGACTCAAAGGCAATGGCAAAGATCGCGTGCATTTTGATACTAAAATTTGATATAGGACGCCCTAAGAGCAATTCCTACAAATGCGAGCAATGAATGTAAGGCACTCTACGAGCAATTGCTGTATTAGGAAAATTTACACAAGAACTTTCAAATACTCAATATTTCAACTAAATTTAACTCTACCTCCCTAATGCATAATTGAGAGTTTAAAAAAAAAAAAAAACCTAAACATTAAAGAAACATAAGCGATAACGTATCCAAAAAATATTATTTTTAGCTAAAAAAGATAATGAAAAGACAATCTACTTTCAAAAGATAATTCCTCTATTTCTAAACTTTTATTTTCTATGATACTACATCAGATATTGTCTTCTATGCAAAAGGTGCTTTCTCAATATCTGCACATCTCATTATCCAAAGAAAGTTTTGCTTTTCCTCTTTATGCTCTGAATAGAAACCTTTAGAAAGATGAATAACTGTTCATGTGTACATAGATGTAATTACACTTTGGAGCTCCTATAATCTACCTGTATAAGACAGGAAGAAATTTGTCCCAGAACTCATTTTATATGTAATCTTTTCAATCAAGGATTCATAGAGCCACAGATAGTTGCTCACTACCAATAAGTACGCACCTAAATACCTCATGGGTAGTATAGGCTTCTCAAATTTTCTCTCCGTTAAGTATTTGATACTGAGATTCAATAGCTGCTCCTCTAAAGAAGACCTTAGTCTAGTCAATATATGTTGGCATGCTAGAGACCTTTGTAAATCCGTTTAAGTAACTAAACACGAGTTACACTGAACCTAAATCTTCGCTTGCAAATAACGGCAAATCATCATCAAATATTAGATGGGTCATATTAAGTTTCTCACATCTTGGATTGAAGTTGAAGTTAAGCATACCAATTAGGCTCTACAACTTTTTCAAAGGATATTCCATAACTACTGTGAAGAGGTGAGGGGATAAAGGACCCTTATGCCTTAATTCGTTCTTTACCATAAAGGGTGCTGAGATTTCACCATTAGACAACACCCGACATGTTATAGTCCTAATGCAACTGTATCTCTAGAGAAAAATTACACGGGAAAACCAAGCATAATCATCAGGTATTTATAAAAGGGCCATTTAACATAATCACATGCTTTCATAAGATGTACTTTAAACACACATCCTAGAGAGCAACTGACCCCTTGCTCATTTTTGAGAAGCTTATATGCTAGCATAATGTTGTCCCCAATATGTCTCCCATGGATGGAAGTAAATTGGGTTCCGAAAATAATTTTGTGCAGAACAATCTTTAATCTAATGACAAGAGCCTCTTAGGTATTTATTGCTAAGCTAAAGTTACCCTCTATCATCTGAACCTATTCTTGGCAAGTCCCAACATACTTATGAAAAATTACTTGAACATATCTTTAAGAACCTCTTGGTTTTACAACTTGGCCCTACATTAGTAGGTAAATAAGTGATTTTTGGTCTCAATCTTTTAGCCTTTAAACTGGCATGAAAATATTGTGTGCAATAGTCTTCTACTCTAATCCAATGCTGTTTGAATTTTTGTCTAACAATTTTCTCTTCAATATCAAGCAATCTACTCAATTTACCCACAAGCTCCTTTTATCATAACACCAAACCCTGATCAAAGGGTACCTATTGTAAAGAACCCTGGATGGTAGCTAAGTTAGTCTTGGTACACAAACTTTGCTGGTTCAGCTTGCTAGATTTTAGAGTGAACTATCTCCATTTGGCTTTGAAATCTTTTAATTTATTCTGTATATAATACATTCTACATTGACACAAAAATTCCCAAGGAATTTCTAAACAATGCTAAGAAAATTGGGGATTTTTAGCCTATACATTATAAAATTCAAGATGGGTTTTTATTAGAGTTATGATCTTTCCTAATCATCACAATAGTTGGTGAGTAATTAGGGACTCCACTAGGAAGGAATTCTACCCCAGCTAATGGACCCTTTATCATCCAATCCATATTCTTCATAGCTTTATCCAACTTATTGTACAATGAGAAATCCACTTACTCATGTCCATTTATCGATTTAAACTCCCCACCCTTAGCTATGTTATTAGCTAAAATCAAATTATGCACTAGCAAGTCTCCATCCATTTCTACCCAACTTTTTTTTTTTAATCCAATAATTTAAATTTGCAAACATAGTTTAGCGTTGAAAATTATGAAAGAGAAAACAATTGCTCTCTTTACTACATAACCTAGATAAGTGAATCAAGTTTGTTATAACATAACACCATTACTCAAAATATCAACAAAACTTCATAGTATGTAAATGATACTCATGCACTTAGTCCATACAAAAAATAAAGTGTCCAGCCCTAATGATTGGTGCCAAAGTTAGGGGGTACGTGAGGCGATTAGGTAAAATATGATAACTAAATAAATCCTAGTTTCTTAAAAATATGCAGCAGGGTTTTTTAAGACATCTTCTTGAAAAATAAGATTATTAGCATATCTTTAAAAGGATCCTGGCTTGGGTCAAGGTCTCAAACTTCCTAACCTAAATCTAGACCTTATACAGTTCATCTAAGATCAAGATTTTTTTAAAACCCATCAGATCCTAATTAACTGTATCCAAATCCTTGACTTTGTCGTCAGTCTGGGTTGGGTTTCGGACCCATTGCCATCCTTGATAGAAAGGGATAAAACTATATAGAAGTTAAGAAATATCAATAATAAATCCATGACGAAATAACAAAAGCGTAAAAGAATGTCGTCACTATTTAGTCACCGAAGGTGCTAAATGTTATACCTTTAATTAGTTAGATTCTATTATTCATTGAGCTTATTTTTTGTCTAACAGGCTTTTGCGTAATCTTGCAAGTAATAGGAGGAAAAGAATAAGAGATTGAGATCGATAAAAAGTTGGCGAGAGATGATGCAAAGACATTAGACGTGAAACTTGCTGTAACAAAGATGAACCTTTTATTGCCCCTCTCGGGCGTATAAGCTGTGCTTCATAGCTGTCTTAGATTACACTTTATGATTATTGCAATTATGGGTCTTGTGCCGCAACTTGTTCCTTTGGTTTCCACCAACCAGCACAACTTGTTTGTACTCAAGAACAGGGATGTAATCGATCCTTCCTATCAAATGCTCACCTTTCATCATTTCTGGAAAGTAACGAGCACCAAAGCGGTCCCATTGGTTGGCATTGATATAACCCATGGTGCCTGCCAGCTCACAAAAACTGACTCAAAACCTTAGCTATATCTTATTTGTGCTATAAATAAGTTAAAAATATACTTTTTAGCTATTTAGTTTAGACTTCAGCTTTAGTTTAAGGTTAGCTAGTTTGGTTTATTCCTCTGCCTCAAGCATTAACCAAAGTAATTTGAATGTTATTCAAGTTGAAGTTTTGAATATTCAATCCAGTTCTTTTTTCAATTTTGCTCTATGCATTTGTTCATGGTAACTTCTTCCTTTTTCTCTCTCCTCTACTTGCAATTAAAGTTTTATGCTTTCTGATTCAGTTATGATAATTTACTTACCAATTGTTATTTGATTCGTAGGTTCAATCATGTTTAGAACATATTTATTTTTTGCACATTGAATGATTATATTTACCAATTTGTTGCTTTTAAATTAGTTAGAATGGATTAGAATTAGTTTTAGCGGCCTAGAACCTATCACTATCGATTTGACCCCCAACTGCTATAGTTGGCTATTGTATACTTATGGTAGCACTATGCCTCCTTTGAAGATCATACACTCACCCACCTAACTCACAAGCTGAAATGCTTCCTTGAATGCCAATCTAGGAATTATCACTACCTTATACCTTAAAGCTAATAAGCAAAATTATTATTCTTGCAGATAGCAAGGGCATGTTTGCATACTTTTCAAATTTGAAGGATGACTGTGTGATTCTAACTTTTCCTTACTCTCTTTCCATCTTCCTGCCTTTGTATACTTGCACCTTTTATATAAAATCATATGGCCCATAAGAAACTCCCTAATTAACAATGATACCATAGTTACAAAAGTTCCTATTTTCTAATAAAATATGGAATCAGCATAAAACGAAGAGTTTTCAACGTTTCTCTTTTGTTTGTTATAAAAATAATTTAAGTGTCTCGCTGAGATGTAAATATCAAAATTACCAAAATTAGTATAAGCAGTTATAGATGTATACGTTAAAATTAAAATTTATGCAAAAATATTTTGTACATATGCAACATCGTTATCATAATCATCACAATGATATAAGCTTGGTTATAACTATTTTTGGGAGAGATTATTAATATCCTTTTTTGTTATGCTTTTTAGAAAGGAAAATTCAATAGTCTCATTATATGCAATACTTCGTTTGACGAGAAGCTACATTCATTGTTCTTTGTCTCTCTCTACTTCTTAACATTAATTGTTATACTTTTTTAATTGATCATATACTCTTTTGTAAGTCTGAGGAGCACAAGGGTAGCAAATCCATTGCATAAGGTTTCCATTTTGACCTCCTACGACACACTTGTTATCATTATAGGAGCCTACATATACATATCATGTCCCACTCATAGCTTCTTTACCAAGGTCTTTTATGGGCTTATGAGTCCTATCTTGTCCGCATGCAGCGTACGCAATTTCTGCATCTAGTCACAATAAGTGACTAAAAAATTTATAATTTCTTTAGGGTAAACGATCCTTCTCTTGATTGTTAGCTTCTTTACGTCTAACCTTAGATCTTCAGCTTTCACTTTCCTTGATTAAACTTAATCATTGTTAGGATGAACTATAAATTTTAAGTGATAATATCTATCCTTGAAGAAACAAAAGTTTGATGAGTCAAAAGAAGAGGGTTTATGCACAATAATAAGGGCTAATGACGCAACATGGCAATCAGAACATGCATGACCATGTATTTTCAACTTATGGGGGCCCTAGGGAATTGACCACATATTGCTAGGAACTAACTGGGCACCATGAGCTTAGGGCTTGGGACCCTAGAGCGAGTGGATTGGGAACCCTCACCTCAAAGAGATCTCTATCCCAGGAGAAAGGCGATGGAGAGGCAACCGCCCGCGCCTCCCTGTCACCCATGAGGATGTTTGTCGATGAAGAAGATTTGCGATAGCCATGTTGCTGCAGGCTTAAGTGGAGCTCTCCATCACGCAGGAAGTTGACCCAAGGATAAGAGTTAAACCTCATGTTTTTCAAAGCTATTAGGTGTACTATAGGGCTATGAAGCCATTAGTATTGACACTCTTATGTTGTGATAGATTTCTTTAATGGGCTATTTTTGTGAAATTTTTGTAGAGTTCATTTATTTTGCCCTTTGCTCTATTTGTTATGTGGATAGCATGAAAAGCATGTTCTATTTCTCATATTTTGGTAGTTGTGATTCATTTAATACTATTGTGTTCATCTTCTTTAATGAGTATAATTAGGGTTAAAACTCTTGTAGGATTTTACGTCTCATTTTCTTTCATCTTTTCAAGCTTTTTTCGCTTTCTATGTTGGTTCTAAACTCAGGAAATGGTTGAGTATGTCTTTGAGATGTTCAAGTTCACAAAGTTAGAAATGCACCATCAGCTTCCTCCACTGAGGTCTATACCTATTGACTTTCAAAGTGCTAGTCCTCCTTTTAAAGAGACTATAGATGAAGTGGCTGCTCGGGGACTTTGCTCGTCAACACAAAGTCCCCGAGCGCATTCAAGCGGTCTTCCAGCCCATGATCATGAACGGAATGTTTCAATTAGTATTCTTCACGAGGCCAATGGTCGAGTGTTGGAATTTGCGATAACTAACTTAAAGCTGGTTTTCTTTCGAGACTTGGCTAGACACACACAAGACCATGCTTACCTAGTGCTACAGATATGATGTGAACCCCGCTACAATGGCTAGAGAAAGCGTGAGGTCAAACATCACAGGCATTGCCACATAAGAGGACCACAAGCTTTGAAACTCCTTGACTCCCCTATCATCGCATAGCTCTAGTTTTTGGGTTGTTGCGGTTTGATTAGTGTCCTAGTTATCACATCTAGCTCCTATGCCTTTTGTAGTAGCTCTCATCTTTGTAATATATTTGGTGAACCTATTTTATGGGTCTAACAATTTCCATTAAACCTCCTTGGGACCCTAAGGCATGACAACACCTAACATGGGGGACTTTGAGGTCCTATGTCGTGCCAATGGTTGGCCTTGGCCCCCCTGGGGCCTACAGGCATGATGATGTCTACATGAGGGACACCAAGTCCCCTTTGCAGTGTCAGGAATTAGCCTTAGCTCTTAGGGCTAAAGTCATCTTGACACCCGACATAAGGGACATTGAACCCGTATGTCGTTTCAAGGATTACTTTAGCCCCTTGTGGGTTAAAGGTGTAATGATGCCTAACATAAGCTACATTAAGCCTCTATTTTGTATCAAGGATTGGCCATAGCCCCTGAAGGTTAAAACAAGATGGTTGCCTAGCATGAGGGCACAAAGCCCTCAGGGGATAAGAGTGAGATGATACCTAGCATGAAGGACTCCAATAGTCATACTGTGCTAGGGATTGACCCTAGCCTCTTAGGTGGTAAAAGTGAGACAACTCTTAGTATGAGGGATGTCGATTCCCCATGCCATAGTAGGGATTAGCCTGAAACCCCTAATGGCTATAGATGTGATAACGCCCAGCATGAGGGATGCCAAGCCCCCATCTTGCGTTAGAGTAAAGTAATAAGGGAACTCACGTCGTTTTTAGATGTTTTCATAAAATCGGGTTTTTGACGTATCGTCCCTATAAGGAAAAGCTCGTGTGCTTTATCATTATTAGGCCTCCCATGGTTTTTTAACCTAAGATGCCGGTTTAAATTCCATGGTCCCTTTGTTTATACTCCCTTCCTTTAGTCGATTTCATCCTTCCTTTTACTACAGGTTTCTAACAAGAGAAAATAGGGAGGTAGAAAGTTTTCTCCTTCGACATTAAAGTTTCTCAATATTCAAAGTCCTCCTTTTAAGTCTTTAAAGTTTGTTTCAAAACTTGCAACTCTTCCTTTGAAGATCTAGGTTTCCTTCAAGTAGATTAAGCATGTGAATTCATCTTTGCTTACTTTTTGTTTATGTTCTTTGAAAAGCAATCATGACAACATCTTCCTATAGTTGTTGCTTTGATGACACCTCCTAAGGCTGTATACCTAATAATTTTATAGAAGGTTAGCACTTTGTCTATCCGATCCTACTAGCTAAAGTAGACAATATGGTTGTAGCCACAGTTGGTCCCGCGGGTCAATCAATAAGCACAAGAAAATTTCATATAGTATCCCAAATGAGGTTTTCCCTTCAAGCCCATGGCCAAGCTGAGAGCGTTCCCTTATGCTAATGATACCGAGCATTGGTAAGGTGGTGGTTTACCATGGAAAGTTTTAATTACATATGCATACCAAACCCCAAACCAACATTTGGTCACTCATTCACCCTCACCAAAGTCCAAACCTAGCTCTTCACATCAAGAACACCACCATTCCAGCACTATCCCTAGTCCTTCTTTTGAAGATCTAGGTTTCCTTCAAATATATTAAGCACGTGCATTCATCTTTCCTTACTTTTTGTTCATGTTCTTGGAAAGGCAATCATGACAACCTCTTCCTATAGCTGTCGCCTTAGTGAAATCTCCCAAGGTCGTATACCTAATAATTTTATAGAAGGTTAGCACTCCGTCTATCCAATCCTCCCAGCCAAAGTAAACGGTAGGGTTGTAGCTATGATTAGTCCTATGGGTCAATCAATAAGCATAAGAAAATTTCATATGTTGTCCCAAAGGAGGCTTTCCCTTTGAGTTCATGGCCAAGTAGTGAGCATTCCCTTATGTTGGCAATATTGAGCATTGATAAGGTAGTGGTTTACCCTAGGATGTTTTAATTGCTGATGCATACCAAACCTTAAACTAACAATTGGTTACTCATTCACCCACACCAAAGTCCAAACCTAGCTCCTCACATCAAGAACACCACCATTCTAATACTATCCCTAGCTTTGACTTGGCTTTTCATCTACCAAAAATGGAGTCCATTTAGGCCATCCCATGCTTTGTTGGGAAGCCTAAGGAATCTATTTAGGAATATGGAATAAATTCTGGTATTATTTCATATTTTATTTCCCTAGAATGGTGAAAACCATAGCAGCTATAGTGCAGGTTTTTACCGATAAATTTGCTAAATTTTGGTTAAGTTTGGCTCTTACTTAAAGGTACCCAATTGAGGCAAGTCCAAGTTTATTATCGAGGAAGAAGGTCTAAGTGGTGGCATCCCATTGGTGGAGTACAGTTCTCTAGAAATTTCTTAGAAGATGGGGAAGAAATCTTTGAAATTACGACTCAGGGCATTTGTCATCAGCTTCAGATTTTTTATTTATTTTTAAAGATATTTTGTAGGACTCTTATTGGTCCACTTGCTGAACTAATGTATCAGCTTATTTTCCTCATTTTAGGTATTTGTAGGTCCATTTTCCTTGAATGTATACTC
>NCQT01078058.1:0-12190 GCA_002740465.1 Stenocereus thurberi | reverse complement strand
TACTAGTTGTCACAATCTACTACTTATATCATAAATATTATATTTTCTATGATTTTAGGCCATCAATGGAGTTTAGAAAAATTATAAACTTAATCAAAAAGTTTTGACTATTACCTAAACTTAGTCATGTTAGACCTTGATGTCACTATGGTTTCCCATTTGCAGGGATCGCTAATTTCAACCATACCTTTCTTAGATCAGGCACAACACATATTCATTTTGTTTTCTACCATGTACCATAGTCACCAATCGATTTTTTATATTTTAAAGATAGTAAAACTTTAATCAAGAAATTATAATATTTAAGGCATAATGTTCAATTGAATAATGTTTCCCTCTAGGAAACGTCTCTTATTGAAATCGTAAAAGTCGAAATATTACAATGGAAAGATTTAAAAATGTATTTGAACACCTAAAATCATCACAGATACTCACTCATAGAGAAATAGAAATCCAATTTCTCTTTGGCTGAAGTATGCTCAAATAATCATGCCCCTTCATCACACTCAGTTTCTCTTTTCACAGAAGAGATGGAATACATAGGATATCCTAGTGGCAGTAGTATACGTACTATTATAGGATATCTTATATGATTATAGTGCATTAAATTATTATGCTGACTTGGTACACTAACAAGATAATACATAATGGTACATTTACTCTTATATAACACTAACTACTAACAAGACTAGTCATCCATATTGAGATTTTGCATGTCTTGTTCTCCAATTATGTCTTCAATCCATTATTCTAGATAATAATCAAAATCTTCATCAACTTCAAGATGCTGTGGATCCCATTTTTCAAATAAATTATGTAGATATCTCTCTTCTGTTTCTAATAAGAATTTTTCAGACCCACCATCAAAGTGTAATCAAAAACATCTTTTGAAATAGCTCCTTCTACCTTTATACACTTATTGAGTTCACCACAATAGACAAATTCGTATTTCCAAAATGCATCAATACCTTTTCTTGCTCTATCACTACCCACATTTAATGATAAATGTTAGAAAAACCAATAACTCTAGCTAAAGAAAGATCATTATATATGTCTTGTCATTCAAGAAACCATTCTTGTCACAAATCATTAGGGGCTTGGGGTCATTTAGATTAACTAATTGAACAAGATAATGAGCCAATTTGGCCTTTCATTTTCATACTAAATTATCGTGCAATGTACCTCAATATGAAGATTTTTGTTTTAGGGGCTCTTGTTGATCCATCAGGAGATGAGCAAATCTAATGGATTCTTTTGAGGATATAGTTTTGAAACTTATTTAAACTTGGAAAGAATGAACACTCCATATTAGGGATTTCCATGAAGTAAGCTACCGTCCCATATTCTCAAGCTTTCATGACAAGGGAGGGATTGAGTTTGCTAGGAATCTAACACCACCAATTCCAGATCTATCCGGGAAGAAGACCACAGAACTCCACAATTTCTAAATATCATATGAATCATGGTCGTAGTCGTTGATGCCGGTTGCATACGAGTCGTTGAACCTTTTCCTTGAGCATAGTGGCTTATTTTTTTTCTTGTCATCATAAGAACACGTCAAGTGATTTATCTGTAATTCGAATAGGTTGAATCTCTAAACCATTAGATAGGAAAAAGACAATAACCCACAATGTGATCTACTCTTTGCATGAAATTCCAAAATATCCAAATGACTTCTACTAGAAGGGGGGACTCATTCTAGCAATAATGATATTTCATTTTGGTTTTTCTCCCTTTTCAGAAGGGGTTCTACTTTGATGATCATCATAACCAAGTTCAATATCTATCAAAGAATTTTTTGAACCCTGCATATGTTACACAGATTTAGAAAATGAGTATAACTGCCAACACAGGAACTATCCTTGCACTTGCATATTTGTTAAATTTTTTTTCATAAAAGCAAGTATTTCTTTACAATCAGTCCGAATAAGAAAAAATCTAGAGACTAAAAAGATTTAAAAAATCTCAATTCCCTGTACAACTACAAGAATTTCTTTTCCTATCGTACGGTAGTTGCATTCTATTTTGTTAAAACTTCACTACAATATTAACAGAATTTATCTTCTTTGTTGATTTTGAGTACAACACTTCAGTGCTCATTGCTGACATCTATCTCAAGAATCAAATCATCTTCTACATTAGGAAAATTAAGAAATATTTTTGCACATCCTTTTGAGGTTTTGGACAATCTTTGAATCGTATGGGGTTTAGCTCCAACTTACTTCTTTCTTGAGTTTTTCTTGCAATGGTTTTCTTAATTCAACTAGATCTTTAATGAAATTTAAAGCTTAGGTAAGACAACTTAGAAACCTGTCTAGTTGTTTCTTGTCTTCTTCTATTTTTTCTAAAATATGCTTTAGTAGGATTATTTGTCCAAATTTTATATCTAGACCAAAAAATTTTATTTCTTGTTCAACATAAATGCACTTGTTTTTAATCAAGAATAATACTATGGTCAATGCATCTTTGAGTAACAACTAGAACATCATCTTTGTTTTGTTCTATGGTTTTAAAAAAGATAAGGATATCATCAATATAAACTAGACAATAGTGTTTAAGATCTTTAAGAATATTATCTAACCTTCTTTGGATTATTTGGGGCACACTTTGGACCAAATGACATCACTATTCACTTAAAATGGCTTTGAGAGGCACTAAAAATCTTAAAGGAATGTTCTTTTTCTCTATTTTTATCAACCTCCATTTTTTACAGTCCATTTTCGAGAACCAAGAGATTAATTGAATTCTATTGGAAAGAACTATTTTATTTGGAACATAGCAGCCATCAAAGATAGTATTATCATTAACTTTTTCGTAATTAACTACCATTTTGGCTTTTCTTTTTTTTTCTCCTTTCACTTGTTTTTCTCAGCATGAGTGTCGAATTAATGTGACGACTCTTATTGTTCCTAATTAATCTTTTATCTAAAACCCCTTTGATTTGTTTATCAAATTCTTAATATCTTGGTATGTATACACAATTTGTTTAACTCTGATAATAGTGTTGGGATTTAACAAAGCAATTTTAGTAAATGTACATGTTTTATCTTTCTCCCAAATTTTAAAGGATTATCAGAGTAAAGTTCTCTGCATAAATCTTCTTGTTGTTTAAAAATCTGCATCTTACTAGATGACCCAAATAGTGAGATTGTTAATGCTACTTCATAGTATGGGAGGAGTACCTTATTGCCTTGTTGGCAGTGTATAGACTCAATCTTTTGACAGGGTACATGCCTTGTTTAACTTGTCAATGGGAATAAAATGACACTTATAGTGGATATGATTTGGTTTACAATCTGTGCACGTGGAGTATATATTTTGAAAGTTATTTCTAATAATCATATCATGAGATGGTTTGTCGGTAGTCAATAGAATTGGTGTGATGCATTGGACTTCCGCTTCTCAATTAGACAATCCTTCTATGGCTTCATTATTGCTCATGATGCTATTATGGGTTGTTCTCAATTGAAGAGGATTCTTTTGCTTTTTTCATATAAATTCTAGGAATAGTAATCTTTTCGCAATGTATGCAAAACAACCACTATTTATGTAAGCACATAACTCATATTTATTATATGACTTTTAACATATATTTATTATTTATTGGGATGTAAATGTTGTTAGAATTAGTATTGATGACTTCATAACATATTTTCATAGTCATATTTTGATAATTAATCCTCATAAATTAGTTCACTAATAATTCCCACCTTGTACGCAGTTATCTTCCGTTCCATGCTCATATTTCAATCTACACTATGGGGTATAGGTTCAAAGCTCATTCTTAGTCATGCTAATTATGTCGTCTTTCTTGACTTCTTTTTTTACCAGCGAATATCCTTCTACCCATTTTGATCTTGCACTCATACTGCTTGATAATTTTAGCTAAGTCGCAATTTATCCATTTTCATTGATTTTAATGATGTTTTTCTTATTGATTTTTGTAGGGTTGCCAACGTTAGCTATCCAAGTCCTATCAATTTTTATCTCTTATGTATTGGATTGGATCAAATCCATTGGATCTTTTATATAGGAGTAGGATTTTCCAAAATTTTCTATCTCTATCATCATTATCTTAGTCTTTGTATCTATCGTATTATCTAATTTGGAGATAATTTTCTGAAATGCTCTCAACGAGTAGTCTCCTCTCTTCATATCCATTCCAACTATTCTTATCTTAAGAGATAGAAAATTCTTGAAAAATTCATCTTTTAAACTCACAAATTGTCCAACTTGGTAATTGAATCTTATTGAAAAATTACACAAATTGGTCTTGATTCATGTGATAGTTTGATTATTGAATTTAGTATGAATGATGTCACAGAGCAAAGCGTAAAGGTCAATATCTTTTTCATAGCATTGTAATAGTGTGATTTGAATTTGGACATTTCTAACATAGATATATCCTTATTATGCTTAAGGATATTTTTCCAATTGATTAAATTTCTTCTCCCACATCTAAGTAATAATCTTTTATTTCTAAATCTCCTTCCTACTTACCTTTCACCTCTTCATTTTCATTATCTATTGTAAACTTTTCTCTTTGACTATCTCCGAGACTGATTAAGCTACTTTCTATCATGTGACTACTTTCTTTATTATCACTCTCTCAGTATTAATCTTTCATTACTATCTCAATAATTCTTTTGTTGTTTTTAAATGTCAAATCTAGTAGTTCTTCTTTACTAAGTTCAAAATAGTCTAAGCTGCCTAAAGTTTCAATAAACCTGTTGTTCTTCCTATTGCATTCATTTGCATAATTCCCTAGTTCTCCACATGCCCAACTTTTGCAACTACTTTTTCCTGCTAGATAATACGTAGTTTTTCTAAAAAATCTTTGCTTTAAGGGAATTTGCATGGTGTAACACTTTGTCTTATATTTTTGTCCCCTTTACTTAGTAAAGCTTTTCTTAGTATAAGATTTTCTTTTTCTTTTCTCTTCAAATTTACTTCCTCATTGATAAGTATCCTAACAACATGCAAATTATTTATTCATTTTCTTTTGTTTTTGGACATCAGGGCAGTGATTATTCATCCATTTTCTTAAATAGGAAACTTTAGTACTAAAGGTATCGATGACATCTATTTTCTAAAGTCATGCAATGTATTTTTCATCGATTGTGAAATTTATAGAATAAGGTAATTTATCATAGAATGTGTTGTGGTTAATTTCCTTATGCCCAAGTTTGTAATAATATTGACTAAATTCAGCAATATAATTTTCTAGATATCTCTTGTCCCAAAGTTTTATATTATTAATTTTTCTTTGCCATTCTCTAACTTTTCTTCGTAGTCAACTTTCGCTCTGATAAATTCAGGTTTGATTTTCTTTTGTAATTTTTTGAACATAATAGTTCGTGTTTCCATCATTCTTAATACAGTAAGTCTTGTATGAGACTGTCTTATGTGATTTATGGTGAGACAAGGAAGCCAGGTTAATAATGTGAGATGTACGTTCTTTAGCATGCAAGTGAGTTGTAAATGTGTATTATCAAAGTCCTCAAACTCTTTTCTTTCTTCTAGATCTAATAAGCCATCATTCGTTCACGCAGAAGTCATCTCTCTCTCTCCCCCCATCTCTCCCTCTCTCTCTCATCATATGTCATCATTAGTCCAGAGTCAATCCTCAATCAAGTATTCATCTGTGAGGCCGATATTCTATCTTTTCTCTCTATTTATCTCGCTCTGCAATGAAGATCATCATTTATGATCTCTTTCTCATCAGTTTTGATTACCTTTGGTACATAATTTGTATAAATGGTAACTTGTAGAATCATTTAGAATCTTATGGACTGAATGAAAATATTCTTACTGGATAAAGCTTTGCAAATAAAAATGGAAGGTGTTAGCAAATCAAATAGAAATATATGAATTCATTTTTTAGTGCCTATCTGGGAGACCAATATATTACTACAAGCATGAGTTTGTACTATGAATGCGTAATTGTATAAAATAGAACTTGAGTACTGGCTAATAGTAGTTTATGATATTTTTACAAAATATCTATAGGACGATCACTATTTTATTTTACGTGGGTGACTAATTTTATTGTTACTACATGCATGCTTTTACATTCTGGTCATATTGACTAATAGTAGTGTATAATGTGATCATCTGGTAGTGTAATTAAAGTTGCCTAAATGGATTTGAAGTCACTATAAATATCAGAAAGTGTTTTCATATTTTTAGTCTGGGTAGCGTAAGCAGTCTCGTTTCTTATTAAAAGTTATCCCTATGGTATATTAGAAGTCCCCAAGCATACAGGTGTCGAAGATGATGAACCCAGTAAAGATTCCAATGGTCTTATATTTACAAATTACCAATACATATGAAGGAACCACAAGCAACTGAGCATCAGGAATCAAATGAAGATATATGTGACTATTTTAAATCAAAGGTTTGAACCAACGTCAATTGTCTGGCACTTATTGTTGTAAGTACGGTTTCAAACTTGAGTCTAGTGAACCAACATCAGCTGAGCATAAACATCTAGTGAATGTTTGGCACTTTTTAAGTGAGAACGACTATCATCGAGTAATTGAAGTCACTATTATAAGGCAACTTCTTTTTCCTTTGATCTTCATGAATCACAATCTTGATCCTCTGTCCTTTACTTTTGTCTTGTACCGACGATTCATTTTGAGCCTCCTCAAGTTGTTTACTCTTCTATAACTCCTCTCTCTTGTCTCTGCACTTGCTTCTATATTTTTCCTTTCCCCAACTTCAACGTATTAACATCCTTCTTTTTCTCTTGATAGCTTGTTTTGTTACAGCAGCTTCCTTCTTATGGAAATTAGGTATATTGTGTTGACTATCTGCAATTATTAAAAACAAAAAGTATTGACTAAAAAAGGTATACGTGTGATTATTAAAGATAGAGAGACTCTGACCGTAAAATGTGTCACATGGATTTACCATAATAATAACCATTATTACTAAACATAAAATACAAACAGGTAACTAGAATAGTACATATTGAGTAACTATTGAAGTAATAAGGGAGTGATTATTCCAAGTGAAATTGTATGATTATCATGTTTCAAAAGGGATGACAATTTACAACTGACAAGAGCGACTATTATAATTAACAAGAGGGATGACCATTGTGTTTAACAAGTAATCTCTATTAAAAGCTACAGATGAAAATGACTGTAGCACTACAAATGAATAATAGATACACATAATGTGATTGGCGTAATTAGAGGATATGATGGATATGCTTGACACATGATGAGTATAAAAAGACAAAGAGGAGCACTATCCTAATTAAATGACATTGGAAAATAAATACGAAGGTTGTCGAGTGTTGGCAGAAAGTGACTAATGTACGTAGCAAAGTATAATTATTATTGCTCAAGAGGGTTGACTTTTTTTCCATTGGGGGGGGGAGGAACAAATTACATATGATAGAATGAACCTTATATTGAACAAGGGATGACATAATTAAAAATGCTAAAGTGAATAAAAGAGTATATGCATGCATATTATAGACACCAGCACTTGGTGTTTTCTATTGTAAATTCATATTCCCATGCAAAAAGCCAGCAAAACACAAATGGATGATAGAGTTAACAATTTATGACTATTATAGATAACAAGGGTGACTATTATCCATAAAAATAAGCGTGGAATCTATTACTATATGTTAAGCTTAACCAGAAATGACTATTTGATGACAAGTGGTGGCTTTTATATGCAAAAGCGAGCATCTATTATATTCTTACACTTAACAAGAAATGACCATTATACTTCAATGGTGATGACTAAATTTCTATTGCTCATGTGTATTCTTGAAATCTTTAAAATTGAATGCAAAGTTCATGAATTTATAGATGTACAAATTATTTCTTGACAATTAAATTTAAAAAATGCATACCCTTAAAAAAGGGTAAAGAAAATCTCCACTTGTATATACGCACGAACCCCTAAAAATTGAATCTAGATAGAATTCAAAAATTGAACCACAAAATCTTTGGATCAAATAATGACCAACCTCTTAACATAAATCTCTCAACTATCTAAAAGGTACCAATTTTGAAAAGTAATTAACTATAATAGTCAGAAATATCTCAGTATGTGAGATGTTTGTGCTTTTGTGCTCAATATTTTGCCTACAAATTCAATCATGATAGCAAACACATGTTGTTGAAGGAATCAATAGGAGTGAAGGAGAAATGAAGGGGTTTTTTTTTTTAATATAAGATTGAGAACTAGAAGAATTTTGAATATATTTGGGATACTGTCATCCCTAGGAGTGAAGAATTTTTAATATATTTCAAATCACATTACCTTTTTCAGATTTTAATCGGATTATTTTATATTGGATTGAATTGAATTTGCATTAGATTTGGAATAAACTGTCATCCCTAGGTGACAATAGCCACATTAGCCATCTCATACATAGTTATTCTAAGACAACCTTATACAAGAACTTGTGTTTTTAGAATAGTTTTACCTTTCTCATCTATGAGTCATAGCAATCAACTGCGGTACCAGAAAAGCTATGTTCGATGTAATTTAGGAGAGTGCTAGCAGTCTATATAGTTTTTGAATTTAGAACATTGTTTATACCTCTTTTCCAATGTTCTAATATTTCTTCTTTGTTACTAGCTCCATCAATGTTTAGAATGTAACCGTTTGCCTCATTGGGATACTAGTAATTTCTTTAAAAGATGTACATTTCCTTGGGATTCATTCTGCTGGAACATATATAGGTCTTATGAAATGAATACTCCTTCTAAATGATACGCCAAACTCTTCAGGTTTTAGAATTATATTATTAACTAAATGGTTTCAAATTCATCGATATTGAGTTTTTCACCAATTTTACTGATTTCATTTTTCGCCACCATTTTTCTATATTTTTGAATCCAATTTTCTCCTAATTTCTTCTAAAGAAATAACATTCATATTCTCCAGTTTAGTTAGGTTCATTAGTTAATATATTTATTCTTCTAACGGGACATTATTTATCCCTTCGTTATTATCAGATAATACTCCCTGTTTGTCTGCTATTGCGCCCATGATGGCGTTTAGTTCATCTGAATATTACTTTTTAATAAACACATTTTGGAACTCATCTAGATTGTACTACTTATATTCTGCCCTCTTTTTCTTCTCATTTTTCTTTTTGTTTGTGATGATTTTTGTGATGATTTTTCTACTTCTTTTTTGGTTTTGACATCTTGCAAGGAAATGGATTCTTTTTTTGTGAATTTTGAAAAGGATATTTATGATGGAATGTAGTATTAATGGCTAGATCTGACTTATCATTGTGTAATAATGAAAGATGAATTAATGACAATTGTTTTTTTTATCCCCTCAACTTCAATCTTAACATTAGCTAATTTTAATTTCAATTCTAAAACTATATAGGTGATATAGTATAACTGAAGTGGATCCTCTAAGGTGTGAACAATATGTTAACAATTTAGAGTTGGACAAATAGATGATTATTCAAGTATTAATAGTAATTATTTTACTCAATTAGTTTTTTAATTAACTTAATTAACTTGATGATTTTTCACTCACATGGCTATATACTAGTTTAAATAGACTTTTAACAATAACAAAACAAGTGAGACTACATGCACAAAATACAAATTTTTGAAATTAAGTTTTTAAGAACTGGGGTAAAATATGTAAATATAAAAAGTTTAGCAAGATGGATGTGAATAAGAATAGCGAACTGTCCCCTCAAAATAATTATCATAGAATATTGGGCTTTTTATGGTGCCCTAAAAATAATTTTCAGAAAATAGAGTGTACATGTTAGCAATTATTCCATAATTTTATATTATAATTGCCAAAAAAGCTCATATAAAATAATTAATATCATATACTTTTTTTATAACCTATTTTCGAACCACACATTCTGACTTTTACATTCCTTTATCTCTTTTTAAATGCATAGCAATTATCTAAAAAATCATATTATGGACTAGTATCCATATAGTAATATGAGTTGTGCATGCCAGTCATACAACAAATGAGCATTTTTATGATGTACAAATGAGCATTTTGGTGCTTTTTAATTTATTATTATGTGATGTTTCCTTTACATTTCTGATGGTTGTAAACAGCATTCGTAAAATGTAATATTATTGTTTCTCTATCTTGCAATTAATGAGCATTTAGTTAATATATTGATGAGCATATGAATGAGCCGTTTTCTTTTTACTATTGGTATGGATGAGCTCATTAAAAGGTATTCAAGACGAAGTTCTGTGATGTATGCTCTTTGCTGATGACATAGTTTCTGTCGATGAGACTAAGGCTAGAGTCAATGACAAGTTGGAGTAATGAAGAGACACCCTTGGAGCTAAAGGTTTCAAGTTAAGTAGGTCAAATACTAAATACTTAAAATGTGAATTCAATGAAGGGGAAGGAGGTATTGAAGATGAGGTGTCCATTGGGGGTGTGGCAAACCAAGGTTTGAAATGTTTAGATATCTAGGCTTGATCATTCAAGAAAAATGACATATTACGATATTGATAAGGGCATTAACCAACAAATAAAGCTAGGGTGGCAAAAATAGAAGAATACTTTAGGGGTATTGTGTGATAAGAAGATCCCACTAGGGTTGAAGGGTAGAGTTTACCACATGGTTGTTAGACTAGCTTTATTGTATGGCTTGGAGTATTGACCAACTAAGAAGACTCAAGTCCAAAGAATGAAGGTCACTGAGATAAAGATGATGTGTTGGATGTGCAGACACACGAGATTGGATGGAATCATGAATATAATGTTTAGAGAGAAAGCAAGGGTGTCATCCATAGAGAATAAGATGAGAGAGGCTATATTTAAATGTGAGGTAGGCCTATGAAGGGTCAAAACGAAGTAATTAGGAATGATTTAAAGACTTTATGATTAACGGAGGACATAGCTGATGAGAGGACATTATGGAGGTCTAGCGTTAAGATTACAAGGCTTTGATAGCTTATTACTCGCCCGTCCCATGGACCCAAGGGCATAGGAAATGTGGATTTATGGTTCTGGTGATTACTTATCTTCTGTGTCTAATACCTGTGTATGCTAGTAGTATTGCTGATCTTATTTAGAGTTATTATTGTGTAACTTCATGTTATTTGTTTGGCATCCCAGACTTATCTTTACTATTTATATATTGTTACTAGCAACTAACTTTGTTGTTTCCACTCCCTTTTGAATTAAAAGATTTTCAACTCTAAAATGGCTTATCCAATTTTTTTATAGGTCTATTTGTATCAGCCTCTATATAGGAAATACATAAATAGGTAAGGTCATTTATATTTAGAGCTCCCCAGATGCTGCATAAGCGGGACTTGTACTGGGATGAGGTGCAGTAGTTGTTGTTGTATTGATTAGCATTTATAATTACTTTTTCTGAAACATATAATTCTTGTATTTTATATTTAATAGTTGATGAACATTTACTTATTTTATTGATGAACATTTATATGATTTGCTGATGAATATCCTTCTTTCGGCTACTGGGACTAAACTAGCCCAACTTGCATTTTTCGTTACAATGTGAAGGAGAATCCAATCCCACTTTTAATCCCTCACATCAGCAATCCAAGTCTCTATCAATTTTGAGATCTCGTTCAAATTTTGTTGGGAAAAAAATCAGAGTAAAGTCAAAACCACGAATTGGTTGAGGATATAAAATGAAAACAAATCATGGTGAAGCATTCCATGTTACAACAATTGTTTTAAAGATTCTTCATCTCTTTAGACATGTCAGTGATTGTGCCGAACAAACAAGTAGCAGCACAAGTAGTAGCAAAGGCGAGACTCACAAGCATCGTCCTCGATGTCGGATTCTGTCGTGAGCCGTCAGGGATCATATTGCTAGTTGATCCTCGACTTATAGTATATTTATTGCTAACTATTCTAACTACTTTACCAAAAATAATATTATTACAAATATTTTGCTGTTCCTTTGATGTTACGTAAACTAGCTCATACCCATGCACTGCCCTGGATTGGCTTGTTAAATGAATTATTTATAATAGCAATTAACAAAATTTATATAAATTATACAAAAGATGTACAGTTTGAATATACTAATAATACTTGTGTCTTAAAAAATAATTTTACAAAGATTTTATCTAACTACAATTTATGAATTATTCTAGGCCCTTTGGGACTTAGCTTCCATCTTCAAGAACATTGCATAATTCAATAATTTTGAGTCATTGTCTAATTC
>NCQT01078053.1:3163-14963 GCA_002740465.1 Stenocereus thurberi | reverse complement strand
GTGGATAGAATGGGCTCGCTTAGTTTGTGGCATGCTAAACTAGGATATCAATCTCTCAAAGTTACCTGATTAGTTTCAGTCGCAGGCATTAGCAAAGATAGCAATCTTTGGAATAAATTTTGTGATATTTGTCATCATGCCAAACAAACTCAAAACAGTTTTTTTTTGCTTATTGAAAACAAAGCGTCCGATTTATTTGAATTGATTCATTATGATCTGTGTGCTCTTTATAGATCTGCTACATCCTATGGTACACACTACTTCTCTAACAATTGTGGATGATTTTTTCCGTACAACTTAGGTAATGTTATTAGTAGATAAAAAGGATGTGTCACAAACTTTGAAGAAGTTTTTTTGCTATGGTTGATAGACAATTTAGAAAACAAGTCTATATTGTTACAAGTGATAATCATACAGAGTTTATTTTTTAAAAAAATGATTTCTTAGAAAATCAGATAATTTTATGTTGAAATACTGCAATTAAATGGTATGGTAAAGCAAAAACATAAATAGATATTGAATGTTGCTAGGGCCTTGCGTTTTCAAGGTCATATCCTAATTAGTTTCTGGCAGGTTACCTGATAGAACAAACACCTACCATGGCATTAGATGACAAGACTTCATATGAAGTCCTTTATGGACATAAACCCTCATATGAGTATCTTAGAGTGTTTGGGTCATTGGGTTATGCCCATAATCAAGGAACAAAGGGGGATAAATATGCACCAATTAAGTAGACAATGTTTCTTTGTTGGATACCCTTTTGGTAAAAAGGGATGGTAGTTATATGATTTAGAGACTCGAATATATTTTGTGTAAGTGATGTAGTATTTTTCGAACATGAATTTCCTTTTGCCTTAAATGTTACTAGTCAAATAAGGAAGGCAAGTTATGATGAGGCTGCTGCCCATGGCTGTTTGGAAGAAGTTGAGTGTTTGGAGGCAAGGGGATAAGGATGCACAGGCCTACTCATTGTTTGAGGAAACCAGGGGTGGTGAGGTTCAAGAAGGTGAAGCCCAGTAAAGAAACATTAGGGTTGATGGTGGTGTTCACTGTTGGTGCCATACAGAAGAGGATGGCGAGACCCAACAAGCTTAGTCCTAACTGAGAGAAGCTAAGGCACATTGGGCTATAGGGGTTGGGTCAAGCATGGAGCCATCTGAGCTAGTCCAAATTGGCTTGATGCTGCGACCTGCTAAAATTATGGACCACGAAGATTTGTTGGGCCAAGGGCATCAAAAGAAGAAATGCTCAGTTCATCTGTGCGGCTATGTTACATTTACCACCAAAAACTTTAGTCCATCTGTATTCTCATTTCTAGCACAGTGTCTTCCAGGTACGCCTCATCCTATAGCAAACTATGTAAATTATGATAATTTTTCCATCCAATAGAGACTTTTACAACTATTAACTTTGGGCATGAACCCATGACTTTCTCAAAAGTTGTCGAAAACAAATGCTGGATAGATGCCATGTGATAAGAAATATAGGCATTAGAGGACTATTGGAACTTGGGAAACATCTAATTTGCCGCCTGACAAAAAGGCTCTCTGATGCAAGTAGGTTTTNNNNATTAAATATAATTCTAACGGGACTGTGAAATGTTGCAAGGCTCAATTAGTGATCTTTGGCAATCATCAAATTGAAGGCATCGCTTTTCTAGAAACTTTTTTTCATGTGGTTAAGATGGTTAGAGTTTGGATCACTCTAGTTGTCACAGTGGCTAAGAGGTGGGAACTTCAATAGATGGATGTTTGCAATGCATTTTTGCATGGACATCTTCAAGAAGAGGTCCACATGAAATGCCATTATGTTTTCAGGTCATAAGGTCAAAGAAGGTGTGTCGGCTCTAGAAATCTTTGTATGGATTAAAACAAGCACTGAGGTGTTGGTTTGCTAAACTATCAATAGCTTTGGTGTTGGTTTGCTAAACTATCAATAGCTTTGATGGAATATGGGTTTCATCAGTCTTATTCAAATTATTCACTGTTCACTTTCCAACACAAAGATATTCTACTCGATGTATTAGTCTACATGGATGACTTAATTATTTTAATGATCACAAGGCTATTGTGAAATTAAAATCTTTTTTGAGTGAGTGATTTTACATGAAAGAACTGACAGTCCTGAAATATGTTTTGGATGTCAAGGTCACTAGAAACTCTTATGAAATTTTTCTATGTCAATGTAAATATACATTGGATTTACTCTCAAAAGCAGGATTACTTAGAGCAAAATCTGTTAGTGTGCCCTTGGAACAACAACATCAATTAGCACTAGCCAATGGACAGCTTCTAGAGGATCCAAAGTGATATCATAGACTAGTGGGTCCTCTAATCTATCTCGCTTTAACCCGACCTAAGTTATCCTATTGCATATATGTTCTTTCCTAGTTCATGCAGCAACCAAAAAAAGAACATTGGAAGGAAGTGTTATAAGTTGTGAGATATTTGAAATGGGATCCAAGGCAAGGTTAGGCAGGTTGCCCTTCAACACATCGATCTCTCACTAGCTGGTTTGTTTCTTTGGGGGCCTCTCCTTTATCCTGGAAGACTAAGAAGCAGCATATTATGTCATGTTCTTTAGTAGATGCATAATATCGATCTATGGCAATGATAACATGTGAACTCAAATGGCTGGAAGGGATTTTGGTATCACTAGCAGTCTAGCATACACATTCAATGCAACTTGTTGTGATAGTCAGGTAGCATCACATATCACTTGAAATCCAGTGTTTCATGAGTGAACAAGCATATTGAGATTGACTGTCATTTTACTCGAGATGAGCTTGTCAAAGAGCTGTTAGTGCATTTTTTGTTCCCACACAGCAGCAACTTCCGGATATCTTCACAAAGGTGCTTGGCAAATCGTAATTTGAGTACCTTCTTTGCAAGTTGGGCATTTGTGATATGCATGAACCAACTTTTTGGGGGGGGTATTGAGGCTAGGATATATTTTTGTGGTATATTCTATATGTAAACATTGTGTTATCTTTATTAGTTAGTGTCTTATACTTAGACACTTTTATAGGAAAGCAGCATGTTAGAATATTTTGTTGACTTTGTGAACTCTTATATATATGGGCATACGAATGAATGCAAGCGGTGAGTAATTAACTCCCAAAACACAATTCTTTGCTTGGTCTTGTTAAACACCATGCCTTCATGAGCTTTAAGTCAATATTAATCTTGAAACTTTATAGGTAGATAGTTTATGAAGCTTAATAATATGCTTTGATCTAGTTAAACTTTAGCACTATGGAATCAACTATTAAAAATCATATTCACATTGATCGCACTATCTATTCCCTTGAGTCACTACTCACCATTATCTAGTTTGAAAAATGCATGGTTATTGCTTTATGCTAATTAAAACATGTTTTCACCTATATTGAAAAGAAAATTGATAACATGACTATGTGATTCATTATTTGTTCCTAAAAAAATTGAAGACTTTAATGATCTATCCTTAAAAAAAAATAAAAGCGAACAACTATCATAAAAATGAGTGTTGTATTTTAGCAAAAAAAGGTAAATTGGAATCTCCCAATCCGAACACACTATCCAAGTCAAGTAGTGGTGCTTGAACTCTATGCTTATCATAACCCTCTTGAGTGACAGACAAATTCATTTGTATGAACTCATTGCTTTGCATGAATCATGAATGTCATGAAATGTGTCTCTGATCATGCTCATATAGGACATAGTGATTTAAGTGCAATGCATCAAATCTACTTGTAGTCTGGATATCGTATGTGGCAAAGTCATCCCTCTGAATTTGTAATAGAGGAACCAATCCTAACTAGGTCAAGGATGCCACCGATGGATTCATCAGAGTCGGTCATAATACAAAGTTGGGGAACCCTAATGAAAGTCAATGTAAATCATTGTAATAGAGTAACATGACTTTGGTGTTGCCCATATCATTATAGAATGAGCTAAGTCTATGAATCTAAGAAATCTTGAGCTTAGTTAGTTAATTCTAGTTTAGCGTAAAGACTAGGTTTCACGAATATAATTTTGCATATGAGTACTGTTGAGTAAAAACTAAAATTTTGGGCAACTTCATTTATATCCCATGATGAGTTTCATAAATAGCTCATTCGTTTATTTTAACTGATTACATGAGAACTGCATTTTTGGAAATTGTTCATAGTGAGTATTATTCTCATATCATAATTAGCAAATTGCTCACAACTTGCTTTGGTTTAATTGCACAAGCTATAAATGGACCACACAAGGGGGAAAAAATGTTCAAAAAGAGCTTTTCTTGGAAGATTAAAAAAATTCACCAAAATGTTAAAAACATGGGTCTACCCAAAATTAATGCACTGGCCAAAACAGTCATGGAAGTTACTGTCAAGGTGAAAAAGAAGCAAGGTAGTCTTAATTTGGTATTCAACGATCAAGTCATTAGATTTCTAGTAAATTAAGCCCATGTTGGGTTGAGAAACCAATTAGTGTGAATCAAGATTTGTCTTCACAAATTTGATAGCAATTTCAATGTTCAAAAAATAGTCAGTGATCCTAAACAGAATGTTGCATTTAAGAAGACAACAAGCTAGGCTGTAGTGGTTTAATTCAGGTGGATAATATATTTATGCAATGTCTTCATGCACAAAGAGTGTTATAAGTGAAAAAACTTAGTAGACGTTAAAGGATGAGAGCAATGTGAGTTGTTATCTAGTCAAATTATTGCATGCTTTCTTATACTTTGGAGCTGTAATCCATTCTTATCATTGTATACTCTTATAAACACTTATGTGACAAAGATTTGAAAGTCATGACATGTTGTCAGAGCCTACCTATAAGGGATCCTGGGAAGATTGTCATAGTTCTAGAGTGATTCATGAAATGTTATTTCTCGGGATGGACTTTCGATGGACAAGTTCATAGGGGTGCTTGAACTGGTGGTCTACCTTCAAGTGTCAACTTTGACATGTGATAACCCAAGATGCTTTTATACAAGTGTTGAAATCCTTAGAGGGCTTAGGCGGATTCTTATCCCTTTTAGATAGGGTAAGCTTTGTGAACAAATATTGTGCTTTATCTCCTCCCATTTCTTTTCTTTTTTCCTTTGGCTCGTAATATCTGAGGATCCATCTATAACCCTTTAAGCTCACAAGCTTTGACCTACACTTTTATTTCTACTATTTTATTCATGGTTAGAGTCAGTCCTTTATATTGCCTATGATTTTAATAGCCCCTGTTGATAGGCTTATGGACGTGGAATCATATATACTTAGTATCATTAGTTTCACCTAATGATGTGGAACAAAGTTCCGTTATAGACATTCACACATACTTGAGGTGTTACATCATATCCTGGATCTCTTAGGCAAAGTTTCATTCAAAACAAACTCAAAGTAGTTATGATATTACGCTTATTACACCTTGGTTTTCTTCATGCCATTAATAATGATGTATATTTAATATATACACTTTCTAAGTATCATTCTTTGCTATGAATATCAACATCTAAAAAGAATTTTCCATGCTACATGAATTACAAAATAGCTTGAAGGTCCCAAAACTCAATGTCAGATCACTCTTAAGGGGGATGAATAGGGCGATATCTTAAAAATAAGACTTTATAAAAATTCCAATATACTCTGAACCTGCACTGCTGATTTTTAGAGGAGATAATCTTAAAGGTTAGTCATCAATGTCAGTAATAAACAAAAATTAAACTGCTGAAATAAAATAGGACAAAACATAGGATATGTTTACAATGTTCACCTTCCAAACAGGCCTAGTCATTGCCTAAGGCACTTCTTTCCCTAAGATTTGATCACCTCCCATTCTTCTTCACTTAAGAATTATACACCAATGACCTTGGCTTTACCCATTGTCTAGCATTCCGAACTTAGTCGACTAAGAAACCTCAGCTAGCTACCTAAGTAAGTCCCCTAACTTACTTGTTATAATTCACCATTACAAATGTTCAAATGAACAAGTACACAAGTGAGTATTAAAGATGATTCATTTGAGCTTTTGTCACGATTTAATTGTTTCTTATATCTTGCCATATGCTTCAACTTTGCCTTTTATAAATTTGAAACCTTCTTGACTGTTGGAGTAGTACTTGCCAATTCTTCAATATATTTTGTCTAAAATCCACTGTCGCTGATTCAAACCTTGGTGTTTCCAAAACTAGTTCTTAATTGTTAAAAATAATAGATCTTGATTTCTGAGAGAAGATCTTGATTTGATCTCCAAAGATCTCATGAAATCAATCAAAACAATCTGCAAATGAACTCCTGATTGATTTAAAACAACCTTCCTAAAACGGATCAAGTAAAATCTCTACAAGAACTTGGATGATAAACAAGGATATAGAGCATTACAAAAAACATAATCCACTTAGACGTGGATAAGAGATTCTTTCCAAAGACATTAACACAACAATATATCTCAAGAAGAAAATAAGATATCGTTTTTTCCCTAAAAATGACTCTGCTAATATCAAAGTTAGAGATTTTGACTCTGATATTAGAGTCCTGTAGAGAAAAGATGGATTAGTATAATATAATTGAATATACTCAAATTATGCTTTTGTCTTTCACTCAAAACAACTAATGTCCTTGAGGTGTAGCATTGAAATAGTCAATGACATTGCCATTGACACTGAAGGAGTCTTCAATCTCTCCTTTTTGATGGGAGACATAACTCCAATTTGAAAATCATATAGGCATATCAAGCAAGTGAACATATTGAGCAATCATAGCAAATCATAACAAAATATAGTATAATTATAGCAAGAGAAAAAGGCGCCTCTAGTCACCTAGCTATGAACGCTAGAAGCTTTCAAACCCTTTTGGGTAGGCTTTGATCATGCATCATCAATGTCCTTTAGTCCACACCATTTTCACCATCAAAGTCCTTGAGTCCAAATCATTTCTCTCTCTTTTTGACTTTTCTCAAAAAGGGTGAACTCACAAAATGTGTGGCGAGCCATTGTTTTAACAAAACTAAATTGTTTAGAAGCGTAAAAAATGAAATTGCTTTTAAGAGCAGAAAAAGAGAGGGCATCATGCTTGATTAGTGGAGGAAACATCTGGATGGGGGCTTGGAGCATTTGACGTTGATTCCTCTTCAGCCTCTGGTACACTAATTTCTTCCTCAATATTCTCCTCCTTACCTACTTCAACTTGGGCTATCTTTAATGTCATTTCCAACCTCGCTACATTTGTCTCAAAATCATCAATTATCATCATCAAAGACCCTTCCTCTACCTTCAAATCTGAAACAACACTATTATGCTTGATGCGTGTTGAGCCAACTCCTCACACACCCCTTTGAGATCAACCAATGTTTTCTTGATCTTAGCTTGATTAGCCTTCAGACTGGTAAGCTCCCCCTTAATCTTTTTAATGTCAGCTTTAAACCATTCTGACAATGGAGAAGGGATACTCTCAAGATTAGGTTGAGGCTTAGCAGTCTCCATCTCATTGACAGAATTCTCCTCCTCATGTTTCCAACGACCGAAGGGAAGGCATCTGAGTGTGTTCTCATTGACGATTAGGATTTGAATCTCAAACCCTTCTTCTATCTCCAAGCGAGACTCAGAAGGCCTTGAAGATACGAGTTTAGAGATTAGAGTAGGACAAAGGAAATTTTCATGACAAATTATAAGCCTTGGTCACATACTTAAGTATAAGTTCTAAAAAATCAACAGAATAACCCTCCATAATGTAGTATAGGGTTTTTAGGAGGGTCTCATTGGTTTTCTCTTTTGAAGATCCTCAAGGGTAGATGGTCCTAACTAGGATGTGGTATAGGATCCAAGGAACTGTGTAAAGGATAGTATGATGTTGGTTGGTTTTCTTGATTTTGGCATGGTTGGCATACTTTTGAACACAGAGTTTGCAGACTTTGGCCTCTAACATTACGGGAGGGAATTTTGAGGGGTCGGGGTTAAGAGAGAAAGTGAGGTCAAGAGATGGAGTGGTTGTACTATTGAGGCCAACGAATAGCCTTTTATGGAGAATATAAGAGGGAAAAAGAAAGTGGGAGGTGGCGGTTTTTGGAAGATGTGGGAAATCTTGGGGGTAGTATCAAGGACTATTATTAGGAAAGTGCATCAATGCCCTTTAAAAAGCATGAGAAAATTTGGTTTTGAAAAGATTTGAAAATCTACAGTTTTCAAAAATGGTAGCTGTTGAGGTCTTTAATTGATTTAAATCCGCATCTACTAGCTACTTGTCATAATTGATATGTGAGATAGAAATCTAAAGTCCAAGAACATAGATTTGATCTGGACTTTGAGATGACATCTTAATATCTATTCTAATGTCATCAGTGATAACTTGCACTACTTATAGCATTGGACTTTTTGTTAAGGGATCCTCCCCCTTAATTCATACATCCATTTTCAACATGTTAGGTTCAATTCAGATAAAATGGAACTGATCTTCACCTAGTGCTTGCTGAAAATGACAGCTAATTGCAAATGTGAAGGAACAAATTTCAGAATGATGTTAACATTCTCAACATGGTCTCGTATAAAGTGAAGCCTGACTTTAATATGTTTGGTTCTTGAGTGCTATACTGGATTTTGTGTGATATTTATTACACTTATATTATCACATCGAATGAGAACTTTCTAAAAATCAAAACCAATGTCTCATAGCTGTTGTGTGATCCAGAGTATTTGTGCACTTGGATCAAGGTTCAATTTTATATTCAGTGCCATTGGAGTGCTGGCATGCTTGACCTCATCAAGTTTGTCTTTCTTTAAGAGTCCTTTCACATACATATCCTGGTTGATAAATATGTCATCTTGGCACTTCTTAATTTGAAGCCCTGGGAAGAAGTTGAGTTCTCCCGCCATGCTTATCTCAAACTCCTTACTAATCAAATTGGAAAAGTCTTAACATAGAATATTGTTAGTACACGAAATATGATATTATCTACATAAACCTGAATAATGAGGAAGTCTTCCCCCTATGTTTTAACGAAAAGGATTTTGTCAATCTTTCCCTGTGTAAAATTATTTTCTAAAACTGTTAAGACGTCTGTACCCAGCTCTTGGGGCTTGTTTAAGCCATAAAGAGCCAAGAGCTTTATAAAGCTTAAAAACATGATTTGAAATTTCTGGATTTTCAAAACCAGGGGCCTACTCAACATCGACTTCTTCATTTAGAAAACCATTTTAGAAAGCACATTTGACATCCATATAAAACAACTTGATGCCAATGTGAAATGTAAATACAAGTAATATGCGGATGGCTTCTAATCTGGCTATAAGTGCAAAGATTTCATCAAAGTATATCCCTTCCACTTACTTGTACACTTTTGCAACCAATCTAACTTTGCTCCTAACTACTACGCCATACTCATCTAGCTTGTTTTTAAATTTAGTCCTAATCACTACGTGGTCCTTTCGTCTAGAAGTGAGTGACCAAACTTAGTTCTTCTCAAACTGGCTGAGTACATTTTGTATGGCCAATGTCCAGTTTAGGTCTTCCAATACCTTAGCATGGTGCTTTGGTTCTATATGAGAAGCAAATGAAAAGAAAGCATAGAAATTTCTTAACGAAGAATGTATCCTTATACTGATGTTGACGTTAGTGAGTAAATTGTCCTAAGGATGGGCAAACTTATGCATGAATCCCTTCCTTAGTTCATCAAAATGGTTTTGAACTAGTTTAGGGATGCTTGAGGATGACTCATTATCAACTTAGGGTCTCCCACAAGCATCTTGTGAGGCTTCTGGAGAAGCTCTAATGTTATCAGGTTGTCTTTGATCACCCTTATTTAGACTTTGGCCCACATTACTAGGAGCACGTTGGTGATTGCTTTCGTCCAAGGCTTTCTCATCTTCATCATCTACATATTTTCTTAGCCGAAACTCATCAAATGAAGATGAACTACCAAGACTATCATTAGTTTCATCAAGGATAACATAAATAGATTCCTCAATGACCTCAGTATGTTTGTTGTAAACATGATAAGCTTTACCAACAAAGAAATAGCTAACAAATACACGTTTATCAGTCCTCTGATCAAATTTACCAAGGTTCTCCTTACCGTTGTTGTAGATGAAGCACTCACTTTCAAAGGCTTTGAAATTTGAAACATTTGGTTTCTTGCGTTTGAAAAATTCACATGGTATGTTTTTGAGTAGTAATTGAATGCAGCATCGGTTAAGTATATAATTTAGAGTATTAACTAACCCATCCCATAAGGACTTTGGAAGATCATTTTCACATATCAATGTTCTGGCCATGTCTTCCAATGTCTGATTCTTCCTCTCAGCAACTCTATTTTGCTGTGGTGTCCTTCGTGTTGAAAAGTTGCAGCAAATGTCATTCTTGTTATAGTAGTCAATAAACTTTTCATGGTGAAATACTCTTCCAAGGTCAGTCCTAATGGTAGTAACTGACAAGTTCTTTTATATCTGTAATTTCCTACACAACTTTAAAAAGTCCTTGAGAGCTTCTATTTTGTTTCTCAAAAAGATTACCAATGTAAGGCTAGAGTAATCATTCACTATGACAAATATATAAGAACTACTTCCTAAACTTCTAATCTGGATTGATTCACATTGTTTCATATGCAACAATTCTAAGCACCTTCAGGTAAACATACTCTTTAAAGNNTTGAAAGAAGCACCTACTTACTTACCTTTAACAAAGGCACTACACAGATGGTCTTTCTCATATTTGTAACAAGGTAATCCTCTTACTAAATCATGCTTGACTAATTTATGAATAGTGCACATGTAGCATGTCCTATTCTATGATCCCAAAGCCATGCATTATCAAGGGATGCTTTTAGATAAGAAAAATGCAAAAGAGAGATATGATCAAGATTTATGACATAAACATTGTCTAATCTAGAACCATGCAGAACAATGCCATTAGATTTGGTATTTCGAATAGCATACTGGGATTTATCAAACCATACACAGTTTCCCTTATCACAGAGATGTCAAATACTCAATAAGTTATGATTCAAACCATCAACTAAATAGACATTACCAATAGAATTTATACAATCTTTACCAATCTTACCAATGGCAAGGATGTTACCTCGACCTTTGTCTCCAAAGGTCACTTTACAAAGTTTTTGTTTCCGAAACTTAGAAAACATTAATGTATCTCTAATTATATGTCTTGAACATCCCCTGTCCAAGTACCAAAGGTTGCTCGTTGCTTTTAGGCATACCTACAAAAACAAAATTCAAACCTTCCTGCATTCTCCGATACTAGGGTTTGGACGGAGTTGACCAATGTCCAGCTTTGAGGACATTGAGCCTTTGGGAGCCCATACTTGTATGATTCTTAGGTAAGAGGTCTCTTTACCACTGAATTTTCTATAGTGTTTGTAACCTTTACCAGCACCAAAATGACTTAGGTACCAATGACTAAAGTAGCTATGGTCCCTTTGATAAATAGTATAACTTTAGTGATTGTCTTCAAGGTTACTATTTTTGGAATTAGATCTACTTTGCGATTCTTTATTTGATATCTCTTTATTAAAGAAGTGCTTGTAAAACCTTTTCTTATTATTTGGATTAAATCTAAGGCCTTCCTTGTTAAAGGACATACATTTGGATCTAAATAATTTGTCAAAATTCTCTTGACCCTTAGTAGGTTTCAAGAGAGACTTGTGAGAATCATCACACTTCTTTTGCAAATTAGTTTTCTCATTCTCAAGGTAATTGAATTTGGGGCGTAGATTTTCACAAGATCTCTGCAAGTTCTTATTTTCCTTCTTCACAAATTTGTTTTCCTTTCTAAGGGCCTTGATTTCAGATATGATTTTGTTCATATTTAACATACCTTGATAGCCTA
>NCQT01078035.1:12741-23423 GCA_002740465.1 Stenocereus thurberi | reverse complement strand
TCGGGAAGGGCTAACACTGGGGGCTCACGTAGTTTGGACTTGAGTTTCTCAAAGGCAACATGGGCGGCCTTTGTCCACTCAAATGATCCCTTCTTCATGCATTCAGTGATGGGAGCCGTCAGGGTGCTAAACCCCTTGATGAATCTCCTATAAAAAAATGCCAAGCCATGGAAACTCCTAACTTCGGTGATGGTGGTGGGAGTTGGCCATGACTTGATAGCCTCCACTTTGCCTTGGTCCATGGAGATCCCATCATTAGAAGAAACATACCCCAAAAAGGTGACTTGTGGAGCAAAGAATTCACATTTCTCTAGTTTGCCAAAGAGCTTTTGCGTTCTCAGAATCTTAAATACCTCTTCCAAATGATGTAGATGATCTTCTTGACTTTTTGAATAAATGAGGACATCATCAAAGTAGACCACCACAAATGTTTTAAGGAAAGGCCTCAAGACCTCATTCATTAATCTCATGAAAGTAGTAGGAGCATTGGAGAGGCCAAAGGGCATCACTAACCACTCATAAAGCCCACCCTTTGTCTTAAGTGCCGTCTTCCACTCATCACCTTCTCTCATGCGGATTTGGTGACATCCACTCCTTAGATCAATTTTGGAAAAGATAGAGGAGCCATGGAGCTCATCAAGCATGTCATCAAGCCTAAGTATGGGATACCTATATTTGACAGTGATGTTGTTGATGGCTATACTATCCACACACATGCGGTATGACCCATCCTTCTTGGGCACCAATAAGGCCGGGACCGAGCAAGGACTCATGCTCTCCCTCACACAACCTCTAGCCAATAACTCATGAACTTGCCTTTGAAGCTCTTTGGTCTCTTGAGGGTTACATCTATAGGCCGCTTTGTTTGGAAGTGGGGCACTGGGAATGAGGTTAATTTGATGCTCAATGCCGCAGATTGGAGGGAGCTCGGGGGTAAATCTTGTGGGAAGACATCTTTGTATTGTGAGATGAGGGGGATAATTTTGGGATGTAAAGGAGTCACTTCCTCACTATTGTTGCTTTCAAGCATGAGCAAAGCTAGAACTTGCTTACCCTTACTCAAAGCTCTCTTAACCAGTGTTTCACTCAACATGAGAAAGTCGCTCTTTTTTCACTTCCCACCCCGGGTTTAGATTTGTGGACTTGGTTTGGAGGTAATGGGTTTATAACAATCTTTTCCTTGTCAATGATCAATGAGTATGTGTTCTTAAAACCATCATGCATGACATGCCTATCAAATTGCCAAGGTCGACCCAAAAGTATATGACATGCACTCATGGGTATCACATCACAAAGCACAATATCTCTATACTTTTTACCAATTGAAAAAGAGATGAGTGCTTGTTTTGATACCTTAATGTCGCCACCATCATTGAGCCATTTGAGAGAGTAAGGCTTGGATGTGAAATAGTAGGAATGCCAAGCTTCTCAATAAGTGTGGTGGAGGCCACATTGGTGCAACTTCCTCTATCAATAATCAAGTTGCAAACCTTATCTTGTATGGTGCACCGGGAGTGAAAGATCATGTCTCTTTGAGCTTTGTTATAAGGAGTGTCTTGGGTGTGTAAAACCCTCCTTAAGACAAGTAACTCACCCTCATCGGCCTCAAGTTGAGTTTCTTCTTCCATGGAGTCTAATTCTTCCCCATAAGCTTCATCTTGAGTTTCTATCAATAGGGCATCTACTTCCTCAACCCCTTGTATCGTCATAACCCTTCGGTTGGGATAATCATATTAGAAGTGTCCATACCCTTGATATTTAAAACACTTCTTGCCCTCTAGTTTTTTAGGCAATTCCTTATGTGTAGGAAGAGCCATGGTCTTGCCCTTATCAACCGGTGAAATATTTTCGGGTTTAGGAGGAATGAAGGACTTGAACGGGGGCTTTAAACTTACTTGCTCCCTTGGAAATGGCTTAGTGAAGATCTTCTTTGCCTTCTTTCTCTTCTCAACCTTAAGAGCTAGCTTGAAGACATCATCCAACGTGAAATAGGGTTGAAGTTCCACCTTTCTTGCAATAAGAGGGTTTAACCTATTGTGAAACCTAGCCACGGTTTACTCTTGGGGTTCATGGATGCTTCCCCTCAAAAGGAGTTATTCAAACTCCCTCATGTATTCACCCACACTCATGCTGTTTTGCTTGAGTGAGAAGAGTCGGTTGTAAATGTCTTGCTTGTAGCTTTCCGAAAGAACCTCTTGTTCATGAGAGTTTTAAGTTTCTCCCATGCGTTGATCTTTCTCTTGCCCTCTCTAGCCCTTTGCTTTTTGAAGTTTTCAAACCACAAGGAGGCATACCTTGTGAGTTTAAGGCTAGTAACCTTGAAACTTCTTTCATCATTACAACCTTTGGCTTCAAAGATTCAGTCCAAGGCTTGAACCCATTTAAGGTATTCATCGGGATTCAAGTTGCCATTAAACTCTGGGAGCTCTACTTTGATGTCCCTAAATTCATCCATAGGAGGTCTTCTACCTCCCCTTCTTGGATTGCTTCCCATGCTTGAGTCACTAGAGAAGCCTTGTTCATCCCCATCATCACTTGGCTCTTAAGCTCTTTGGCCTCTTTGGAGAGCCAAAAATTGGGTGGTAAGTTGCTCAAGTTGTCTACTAATTTGCCTCATACTTTGCTGCAAGGCTAGAATGGCATTGTCTTGCCTCATGACATGAGCTTGTTAGAGGCTCATACCTCTAGGTACCCTTGCCAGTTGGATAGAATTAATGGGGGTATCTTCTTCATTAGACATGGTGAAAGCGGGAAAGGAGAAGAGAAGGGGTTAGGGATCGGTTAGGAGGAGGCACGGTCGTGCAAAGGGAGGCACGGTCTGGAAGAGGCAGGGCACAGACGTGCTTGGAGGCACGGTGTGACCGTGCTGAACTTCTGGGGCAGAGGGGTTTGTGGCACGGTCGTGCTAACCCGCACGGTGTGACTATGCCACTATTCTAGCCGGTTGCACGGTTTTGTGGGGGTTAAATCTAGGGACGGTTTTGGTGGGGGGGTTCGTGCTGGCTATTTTGTGGGGGCTCTTTGGGGAGTAAAAGAGGGGTTTTGTGGGGAAGTCAAGTGTGGTTCAAGGGTTTGTGAGCTTAAGGAGGTGTTAGGTTAAGATTGTTTTGGAAAGTTCAAGCTAGAGAGAGGTGTAGAGGCACCATGGTTTTCATAACAAGGGTGAAGGAAATCTTTGACAAGGATGAAACCAAAGCAAGAAAATGTGATATAAACTCAAGAACACAACTTGGATTAGCTCTGATACCAAATGGAGCGTGTGCTAATGGGCCGGATGTAGTTTGCTTGAGTTTAGTTGCAAATGTCCTCTTAGTAACAACATGTGACTTGATTTAAAGGCTAAGCCACCATTCAAGACTAAGGATCCATCAAGAATTGTTTAAAGGATAAGCCACCCACAATTCCATAAAGGATTCCACTCAAGACTCACCACCTTTGAGAAGGATAAAGAGAACTTAAGATTTTGAGAGAAAGAGAAAGCTTTAGCTTCTTTGTATATGATTCAACCAACCCTTCTTACATCCTAAGGCCTCTCTTATATATGAGAGCCTCTTACAAGCTAAAGAAGGCAGAAAAGACCCATTTACATGACCATAAAGCAAGGGAGGAGACCAAAAAGCAAAAAGTGGAAAAGTGCTTTTTACTTTTGTCAGCACTTTTTCGTTTACAAAGGCCACCTTCCAACGGCCATATCTCCTAGGTTCCTTAGCCAAATCTGATGAAATAGACCTTTCTAGAAAGCCTAGGAAGTTAGCTTTCACGTGGCTCCAATGGCATGCAAGTTTGAGCTACATTTGGGAGATATGGAGCAAAATGTGCAGCACATGCAGGTTGGGACAGAAATTGCAGCATGGGGAAAATGCTCCCCTTGACCTATGATCCAATGCCTCACCCTAGAACTCTTTCTATGCTCTTTTAGCTGACATAATAAGGTTCCCAAAAAGTGGGCTTTCAGCATTTTAAACCCATACTAAGCATGGGTAATAAGGCCACAAAACCGGGTTAAAACCGGGTTAATTTGCCACTAACATACACCTTGCTGTTTTAGGCTTTCTTTATTATCGCCGAGGGTTTAACTTCATTTTGATAGAATAAACTCTTTAGAAGGCCCCTTGGCCTTCCCAAAATAGAAGAGTAACACATCCCAAAGGTTTAGGATGAGGTTGAAATTGAAGTTCCAAATCAGTACAAAGGCCAAGTCCCCTTTGATGGAGCCTGTGGGCATTGAGGAGGAGTTGTGTGTTCTCTTGGACTTGTGTAGGCATGACATTTGTTTCAGGTTGTGATTTTACTACTTAATAAACAAATAAATCTGGACAAGCTCTAACATACTCAAGGCTATACAGCTATTTACAAATGAGAGGTTGCACCATTCAAGACTATCCAAGCTCTCTTTTAGGGATCAAAGACTAGTCTGATTGTTCTAACTACCTATTTTAATGGGATTAGCCCATTAAACTGCAAGAGTAACAATCATGGACCTAACTGGGATTTAGACTATTTTCAAGTGCAAATTCCAGCTATTCTCTTTACCTACGGTGGCAAATTGACATCTCCCTTTAGCATACGTTAATTGCCCAAAAGTGTGGATAAAAACTATTTTAAGTATTTCATCGAACACTTGGTGAGCATGAGAAAATCCGAAATTGCAAATATAAACTAGGCATGGTTAAGGTCTAAATAAGACCAATTAGCTATCAAAGAGATTAAGCACAATCAAAGCAACTAAATTTAATTTCTAATCAACATACAAGTACAACTAAATAAAGAGAAAACTAATCTAAGAAGCAAATAAATAAACATGAGATAAAAGAAGAAAGCAAAGAGAAAACTTATTCAAAGGGACTTGAAATCTTCAATATAGTACACCATATGCATAAATCTAATCTAATTGAATTCCCTCCTAATAGAGTTTTAAAGAGCCTACTCCAGAAAAAAGGGCAAGAATTGATGATTTGAAGAGGGCACCTAAGACTTTTATTTATATTGGAGTTNNNCTCCCTCAACTTTCCAAATTACCAAAATCCGCTTTCCAAATTCCATTTAGTTTCCAACACCTTATTTTTTTAAGTTTTTTTATTTCTTCTTGTCCAAGCTAGTGCTTCTTGCTGTCCAAATTATGCCCAACTTCCTAATTCCTGGTCAACTCAACTTTTTACATATGAAAGTAAATTAAACAGATAAAGATTTGCAAATTATATAGTTTCACAAGGCAAAAACTCATTAAACGAGGTTATAAAAGATGAAATATTTGGATCGAACAAATATCCCCACATCTATCTTTTGCTCGTTCTCAAACAAAACAAAGAAAAACTAAAATAAGGGCCGAATTCACATTCATAGGAGTCACATTGCATGTAGTGCATGCAATAGGCCTTTTAAGCCCTTTTGTTTCTCTAAGTTGGCGAGTGAGATGCCATGAGAGTTTGAAAAAAATATACCCACAAAATTTTGAAAAAGAAGAAAAAGATAAAATCTTATTGGGTTTACAAACAAAACATAAATATATGTACAAACTAGGAAAAAAACTGCACATAATTAAGTCTCTCATGTTACCTTTATAACCCCCAAGTATCAATCTATATATAGGAATAATATACATAATAGGATTCTTAGTCCCTACTAATGGTATCCAAACACCAACTTTTCACCCCATAATATATCAAAACTGTGAATCCCTCTTAGTGCTCGGAATGTTAGTGTATTATCATCCTATAAGTTAGGCTTACCAAAGTGAGACTCAAACTCATTTGACTAATACAAACTATATTATTAGCTTAGTAATTTGGGAAGTAAGCTTTTTCAATAGCAGTATTGTCTCAAAGGGTTGCATCTAGAAGCTCATGACTCAAAGGGATACTTGTTACTCCCAATTCTAAGACTCTTGTTAATTCCTTTTTTCTTTGTCTCTTTTTTATTTTTTTCTTTTTTTATTTTGTACTTTTCTAAATGAGAAATGAAAGAAAGACGAAAGTAACTATACATAGAGACAAGCAGTAGAGTCATTCATGGAAGACTAGGATACGAAGATAATGATGACACACAAATGAAGACTAGATTACACAGCTATAATGCACTGTCAAGGTCAGATTTAGGGCATGGAAAGACACACTTAGAAAAAAGATCTATCATGCACATTCTACTTATATACAAGCTAATAACCAAGGTACAAGGAGGTCGGGACAAATCAAAATGGTACAAAACTCCCAAAATTATACAAGAATAGAAAAACTTGTTGATTTTTTGAATAAAAGATTTCTTCTATTTTTGTCTTTTTTTCAAAAGTCTGAAGCATGGCTTCTCCTTCTCCACACCTATCTCACAATGCCCTCATTAGGAGTCAAGCAGACATCGCACCAATGAAACACAAATATACATAAAACAAACCCACTATAATAAATAATCAACAATAAGGGACAACTAGAAAAAGGAAAAGATATGTTAAAAAAGAAAATAAAGAAAGGGAAAACAGGGAATCAATTCACTAAGCTAGGTGTTGATTGCACTTAAACTATCATCTCCTTAAGATGATACTAGAGGAGGCTAGAAGAGCATCAACACCGCCTATACATTTTAAGATTCGATCAACCGATTTAGTTGCTGTCAAAACTCTCAGAAGCTTATCAAACATCTGAGCATGCAATTGAGATGTGTATAAGTAAGAACACACAAACATGAATACAGGAATAATAGCAAGTGCTCTCCTTAACATGTTAAAACCTTGGACAAATCAAAAGAGTGATGGAAGAAATTAGACAACATATTTTTTCTAGGCAAGTCCTCTAGATATACCTAATAAGGGTAAAGGGAGAAGTCATACCTAGGCCAGGGCAACGGGTCAGATTTGGAGTGAGTGAAGCGCCACCTGCATCCATCACCTGCATCCAATCCACCCACCACCAGCGGACGAAGCGGGTGGTAAATGGGTGAAACGGATGAAACATGTTCTATCTCATTTTATTCGTTGATTACTCAAATAAGGTTCAAAAGTTTCGACAGTTTAAAACATACAAAACAATAACCAATGGGAATCACATGCCTTAATCGTAAATATAACAATTACCACAAGTAATAAAGATATCAGACATAAGTTTTTAATATATATATATATATATAGAGAGAGAGAGAGAGAGAGAGTTCTGGTGAAATTGCAGGCCTAGTCATACCCTCTAGAGGTACCTAAGGACTGAACATCAATCACATTGCCATCAAGCATAACATGATAATCAATAGATGACATATTGTGACACTTGGGATAGTAAACATGAAAGGAAAGCTTGTAATATATCAAGGTGGTCTAGGGATACATAGGCAACAACATTAGGATTAGGTGAAACCACAACCACAACATATGCCACCAGACTCCCCTAAAGGAGTCTCATCAAGATCATATACCTCAATAAATACATCACCTAATTCTTACCATTTATCATCCTTACCAACAAACAAGGATACAGTAACTAAAGATGATAATAGCAAGGGAAGGTCAAACACTTGCTCTAGTCCGAACTTTAAAGGAAGAAAAGACACACCATCATCACCCAAACTAACATCAAGTCTAAAGGAACTAAACCTAGGGTTAGTCTCATGAGATAGTTCATACTCCCATATACCATTAGCGAATTCAATTTGGATCTCATTCATTATCTCTATCATGCTGACAAGTCTAGTAAAAACATCAACAAAAATATAACAAGGACAAAAACTACTATCATGGTCAGAACAAGGGCAAATCTCACACACAAGTGCATTATCATGGATATAGGGAGATGAGATGTAAGACTTAGCACAACTAGTCTTAGATTCATAGGTATCCCAAGCCAATCAATCGAGCAAATCCTAAGCTTCATCAATGTTTCTAGCAAAAAAAAATCCCAACGCTCCAAAAGGCCATGGATCTCACAATTCATACCCTTATAGATCATATTCAAAATTTCCTTCTTCTCCAAGTAATAACTATAATGAGCGAGAAAATTATGTTATGTATAATAGTATCTCCAAAACATTTCATGCTCATGCAGCAGAAAGTGAAGAATTGACATTTTTTCAATTGTTTTTCAATTTTTTTGGATTTTTCGAATAAAAACCCAGTCTTGAATGCTCAAGCAAGCTTCGATATTAAAAAGCGCCAACTCCCTAACAATAGTACCAAAAATGCGTTGAGTTAAAATCGCAAGCGCATGGTTGTTGAACATAAATCTTTTATGGATATGAATTTGCCAAAATTAACACTCATAAAATTCATGCGAGCCCATTACAAAGAAGGATCCAAAAGCGTATGCATGTAAAATAAAATTGAGACTTTTGAATTTAGACTCTTTATGCGTCATTAAGTATCCTAATAAGTTCAGGAAAAAAAAAAAGAAAAGATGAATAGATGACCTCACTCCCTATTTGCCTGTTCTTGATTTCCTTAAATATACCTGAATATTATGCTATTGTCGAACTAAAAAAAAGTAAAACAATAATTTTTGGGGGATCATTCAATAGACAATCCCACCCAGTTAAATATACACTGATAAGAATCATGCATTGCACTTGGCGATTACAGGAAAATTGCAAACCAAAGGAAAAGGAAATTTAAAAAAATGAAAACTCTATCGGTTACATTTATCATCGTGGCAAATAAACATGGTCAATCCATTATGCCACACCGTTATTAGTCTCTGAACAAACAAACTCTTAATAGATATATAATTGCTCCTTGTGCTGTACATTCAAAATGAAAAGAAGAAGTTGACCAAGGCAATGCATAAGCCCACTTTCTCCATGATTGCTAGGCAGTGAAGTGGAAAGTTACCCACATTTCCTTTACAGTGCCCATCATCTCAACACTATAGATGCTCATAGACAAGCAACGATAGGGACTTTTTGTTTTGGGAGGGGAGCACGAAATAAAGAAGAAGAGAGAGACATAAAAAAACAGAGGCGAAGAACAGAGCACACACCAAAAAAAAAAAAAAAACAGAGGAAAAAGAATCAAAGGTCTAGGCTCCAAATTGGGAAAGAGATAAAAGATATTCACCATTAACGGGATAATCTGTTCTCATTACGAGTTAAGAAGACCATGAACGGAAGCTCATCCTTGCTTCTCATCCACTTCCATCTCTGTCAATTTTTTTTTTTTTGGCTAAGTGCAAGGAAATTAACTATCAGACAATCAAAAGATCAAATCAGGTCAAGAAAGTATCGATCATACCAGGCAAAGTCCTTGCTTGATTGACCTCTCAATGAAAACTTAGGTCCTACTAGATCCCGGGTTTTGCTGAACTGATGATTTAAGGGATTCAACCGAATTATAAGACTTGCCAAACTCATAAAGTCCATGAATTCTGCCGAATTTCAAATCCTATCGAATTCATAAACTCAGATCCCGATGGATCCCAAGTCCTATTGAACCTTTTAAAAAGGGAAAGGAAATAGAGTATGAAGACTATAAGTTTCATAGTTCTTTATTTCGTGTAGCTTTCATAGTCCTCTATCATTGCCATGGAGATGTTATAAAAGAAAATCCATTGAATGAAATAAGTGAGAATATGTGAACCTTGCCACGTTCAAGCCAGACCCCAAAAAAAAAAAAAAAAATTAAGGGGATGAATGCATCAAAACAAGAAAGCCCCCATTTGTTCTGGATAATACAATAGCACTCACTTGGAGCTTGAGTCAAATTCAATAGCGAGTAAAATCATAGACCTACCACCCAAAGGCTTAAAGTAGGATTTTCATATCATCTAATTATCTAGCCTTGGCAACGAAGACCAGAGAACATCAAGTTCTCATAGTTTCTGTAATAAACCTTCATGTGGGAAACTATACTTTTCTACTAGAGAAAAAAAAGAGGCCATTAGTAGGCTTTTAAAAAATCTTCTCAATCTCCTAAAGAATTGATCTGCATTATGTTGAAGGGGGGAAAGGGAAAAGGGATAATTTAAATGATAATTTTTCACTGTCATCATACATTTTTGCTAAAGAGCAAAACCAAGAAAGAGAGTAGCAGTATGGTTAAAAGGCAAGATGGAAACGAGATGACGAAGGGGAGGGGCGATATTTATAAATTGTGAAGTCGAAGCCTAACAATAAAAGGTTAATGATTCAAAATAGGATTCCGTTTTGGAGATTTCGTTATCCTAAAAAGATATGATTTATCCATTAACTTCAAAAACAGGGGGGGAGTCTGGACAAAAATCCAAATAAACAGAATAAATAATTATGCACCAATTGCCTTATTAAAAACAAAGACAAAACAAGAAAAAGGAGCCTTGGATGTGTGAGGTATTAGGGGTAAAGCAAACTGGGGTTGTACGTGTATTAAGTTCAAATCCAAAAAAAGGAGCTTTATTATGATAGAATTTAATCTTATCAATGCCTGCTTTTTAGTTCAAAATACATGAGCCTAGTAACGTATCAACTAGGCGTTACGAGGGCCAAATTTAGGTTAAAGTCCAATGCAAAGACATTCCAAGTCATTTACATCTCATTTTTCCGATAACGATAAGGCCAAGCTTTGAAAGTAGGTAAAGCAATCCCCCCTCAAATTTCCAAGTCTACGAAATGGACCAAAAAAAACCGTATTTATTTCCCCCTTTTAAATAAAAGGTTAAAGTTACAGTTGTATGACTTTTTATTATACGTTGCGTAACCAAAACAAATTTGTTTTTAAAAAATGAGCTTTTAAAAAAGTC
>NCQT01078013.1:3576-23042 GCA_002740465.1 Stenocereus thurberi | reverse complement strand
GATTATCCCTTAGATCGCCTTCACTTTGGCTTCTTCTTCTTTTGAACTTTCTAAGAGAAGTATGATCATATTGTGGCGGGAATCTCCCCGAGTTTTGTTGATCATTTTTCTTGCTTTGGCTTTTCCTTCTTTGTTCACATGTCTGTGTTCTTTTGATGATTATAAGTTCCTATACGCATAGAGATCCTAGCTGGGTTCTTTTCGCTTGTCTTCTATCATTTTTTTCTTTCTTTCGTGAGTGTTTGGCTCTTTATGGAGGGAATATGCCCATGCCAGTGATGAGAAACCTAACCGGATCCTCGTACTTGGCATCCCTTAGTTCCTACCTTTCTTGTTTGGACATTGTGAAAGAATATACCCATGTGATTTGCGAGGAACCTGGGTCCTCCTTTGGCTTTCTTGTGCTCATTTTGCCCATGAATAGCTAGGCTTTTGGAGTGTTCAATGCACTTCTAAATTGTGCTTCTCCTCTGTCTTTCATTCTTCTTTGCTTTCTGTCACTTCCATTACTTTTAAGCGCTTTCAAGTATGAGTTAAGAAGAGCTCATTATTCTCACCGATCATGTCAAGAAAGACTTGCATAAGATTTCTTTATTGAAAAGAATGGAGACCTATTGANNNTTCGGATGGCATTGATCTTCTTGTCGAGATCGAATGCCATGCTCAAGCCAAGCTACTACAAAAAGAGTGAATGTTCTTCTTTTGTGTTGTTCTTTCTTTCTATTGTTTGTCAAATCCTATCAACTGATTTTCTCCTCCTTTCAGGATGACCTTATTCGGGGTGGAGGTTCCCCAAAAAAGTTCATAACCGACCTTAGGAGGGAAATTCAAGTCTGAACTATTCTAGAGAACACAGCTTCGGGTCTTTCTAAGTTGGTTTAGAAGGAATACCCCAACTGACTGATTATTGTGTCACTCAAAAAATTGCTTAGAGATTTTAGGAATTCTCTCGAATTACCTTTATGGGAAATGACTATCACCCCTTTTGATTTTGCTGTGTTAATAGGCCTTGGATTTTCTCGTGACCTATTATTGTAAGAAGAAAATTTTCATCATGATCGGGCTTGCCTTTTTGAACTTTTTGGCCCTCTCACAGGGAACATACCTCTTGATGGTAGATTTCCTTACACTACTCTTTTTACATTGATGTTGGACGATGCTAGTGATTGCACACATTCCTTATCACCAATCTCATAGCACCTTTGCCCTTCTCCTCAGCACCACCATTTTTATCAAACTAGGTAGCCACTGCTACTATCATTACTTAGTTAACCTGGTTGCTTTATACAGAGTGAGGCATTTGAACTAGAGAGGGGCTACATATGCTACTCCTATTTGTGGCCTACGAGGTATAGTACGGAAGGTTAGAATACCACAACTACTCTACTCTGCTTTCTGTTTGTTTTAAAAATACTCCCATCATTGCTTTTACTGTTTTTTTATAACTTTGGTTCTACGAATATCTTCCAGAGTAACCAGCAAGATCCTGGGAATCTAATCATTTTCCCATGATGCTTTCACAGGTAAAAGAGAATCAAATGCAGCCGAAGCTCTAACCAAGAAGTTTGCAGTGCCTTCGAGGGCTATAGATAACTTGACAACCACATGATAGTCGAGTTTTCTTATTGTTCTGCACACTTTGTTGTGGCATTAGTGTTTTATAGGCTGACTTCCACCCATGGGCTATTCTTGTAGTCCCTTCTAAAATTAAGAGGCTGAATATTACAGTCAGAGGCATATCTTGACGGAAAGACGTTTTTATTTTTTTTGGTATCCAGATGAAAGGTTATCACCCCAATGTCTCCACCAGTGGCTTCCTTGCATTCCAATGGATCCCTTGCGGTCTATGTTCTATGCTACAACACTGTCTCTATTACACATAACAGAGATGAAGGGGGGCCATCATTGTATCAATTTTACGAACCATGAAGGCGACTACGGGGCATACATGCAACGAATCATGGTCCACTTGGTAGTCCAGTATACTCCGCCTTGTTATTTTATTTGTCATTTTAGTGATGCAGTTTTTACTGGCTCTCCTCTTTTAGGGACACACTTTGGTGTTTCGATGCGCAACTTGAACATTAATGTGATGCCACCTGGAGAACCTAAATAGTATGTAAATATTGTATGGGTGCCGGAGTCCGAGTGCCTCGAGGTTCCCTTTTCTTCCACATTTACAGGGCTAAACACTACTTTCCTTTCTTTCGTTGGCTGATTTTCTCACTTACTTATTAGCCTCCTTCTTTTAGTACAACTGGGAGCAATCCAATATGATGGTGCGCTATTTTCGTTCTGCAACTAAGGCATTTACGAACCTCTTTACTTGTCGTCCTCCTCAAATGGATGAGGTACGCCCCCTGTAGATCTGAACAAAGGAGATGTCCTTCTTTGAGTGCTCGGATATTCCAGAATATTCTCATGTTGTGGAGCAGTGACCCTGTCCAGATTCCCTATTAAAAGTCGAACGTCTTCAAACTTAGGATCCTGGAGATCCTTATGTTAAATCTTATGGGGAGATTGGTCATTCAGGACAATTCATAGCGAACCTCCTTGTCACTCATGGGCTCCCAGTGGTGGTTCTAGTCCAAATATGGATACGAGCTAAGCTGTAGTTGGTTCTTGGCCTTGCATCAAATTATGCTAACTACTTCTTTGGTGGAAGCAGTATTGGGTTCCACGATGATGAGTAGAGTTATCCTGTCAAACTTATGTATGGTATTGTAATGTAATTTACAATGGATGCATTTGGAATTTTATACCAAAACGTAAGACTCAGACTATGCATATATGTTGACTATGCAGACTTGACTAGATAGACCTAATTGTCCTGAATACGCGGACATAATTATGTTAACTATGTAGGCGTGTGATGACCTAGCCTCGTATGCATGTAAGTCCCACTAAGCTTAGGGTCCATTACATAAGGCCCGATTAAGGAATGGAAGACTAATGGGTTAGGCATGGTGATGTTTTTTGTAGCTTAGGATGAGGGGTAAAAAGTTAGGTCATTAATAGGTTAGGCCAGGTCATGGGTCTTAAGCTACCCATGATATTTTTAAGGAAGGAGTATCCTTTAATCTTACATTAAAGTGCTCATGTTCTGCAGAAGCTCCCGATCTTTATTTATTATAATAGAAGCCCTAGATGTATGAGGATAGAGATAGCCGAAGCTGCTTTTGCCAGTTTAAATTGGAGTAGCCCTAAGTTCAGCTGTGTAAATTTGACATTTCCCTTATAAGGAAGATGTTTTTGCTGGTGCTGTCTGGAGTAACCGCTGGTTTAGTGCAAAGAACACGGTTATCTCCTTGTCAGGAAATGTTTACCATAAAGGGAGCCCTAACTATCTAGAGAAACATAGGAGAGCCCCCTATCTTGCATAATGGGTGAGTGCCCAGTTGGGAAAGCTGAGAATATAAAGTAAGTATCCAATCACGAATTTACAGCAATGGTTCAGACAAAGAGTCCCAAACTTTAGAATAAAGGTGAGATTAGACACTGTGATGATTGAGAAGTAATGTTTGTCCAAGTTTGATTTGATTACTCATGAATGTCATAGTTACATACGATTTCATAAGTGNNNNGAACTCATTTTAGGGGATTAATATGCTTAAATGTATGATTTACACCCCTATTTCTACCATTGTGCTTGGTTTCATTTGTTTAAGGAGCATTTGCAGATTTTTGACCTTGCGAGCCCAAAGCATATTAATGAAATGAAGATTTTCGGACCTTTTGGATCAAAGAAGACAATAAAAGAGGCCTAAAGACATGACAAACAGACATACTGTGGCTAGAACCATGGTCCAGAAGGTTCCAAGAAGAATTAGCAAAACGAGTAAAGAAGGACCAATAAAACTAGTGGGCGCCATGGTTCAACTATGGTGCAGACAACAGTCCGTGGGTGGCCCCATGGTTAGACTGTGGTGACTCCTTTTCCCCCGAGTCAGCTTATTTCTTTACAATATTTCGTGTTCCAGGCATTTGGGAACATTTACATCTTTCATTTCCATGATAAATACTCATTTTTACTACTTCCTTGGCATGCAATTCCATCACCTATTATCATCTTCCACCCTCATTAACTATTAGAAGAAGTTGAAGAAGAAAGAAGTAAAGGTCAAGCAATCGTTTGAAGACTTTAGAGGTGGATTGAAAAATCATCATCTGGGCTACTTGAATAAACTTTTCGTTCCTTCTCCTTTCATTTAAATCCTCTTTAGCTTAGACTAAGAACTTAGAGATGTTTGCTTTGTTGATGTCAATAATGAGTGAGTAGATTTCTTAATCTAGGGGTTGTAAAGCTGAACTGATGTTATTGATTTTGCTAGTGTAATCCTTGTTGCACTTTGAATTCTTGCTTGGTTGTTTCAATCCAGCCCTTGAATCTTGATTGCCATTTTGAGATTTTTGCCTAACTTCTTTTATGAATGTTAGATGCTTGATTGAAGTGCTAAGAGGTGAAGATCGGTGTTTAAAAACTTGGACTAGACTTAGTTTCATAGTCACTTGAGAGTATTATGAATTGAGGTAGTCTTCAAATAATTAAGCTCTCAAACTTGATTCAATTAAGATCTAATGAGAACAAGTAATTAATTTGATCAAGTTAACTCACTCTCTTTTGAAAGAAAGTTGTGAATTATTTGGTGTTATTGACATTGGATTAACTAGTGTGGAGAAAAGTGCTTGTTAGACTAGTTAGTCAACATATCCTTAGATGATGTTTCCCCTTGATGTTTTAGCCATCGAAATGAGTCCTAATAGCTTAACATTTATTGGACACAAAAACCTAAATTTAATTTTGAATTCGCTCATCAAATTCTTCTAAGGAATCCTTGGTAATTCAATCTAGTCTCTATGGGATGACCTTAATCTATAATGCATTACCCGTGCACTCGTAAAAGTGATCGAGTTTTTTACGCCGCTGCCAAGGACTAGATTTGGATATTAAGTTACCCTTATAGAGTTTGACTAAACATTTTTCTGTGCTTTTAGTTTGACTCCGAGATGGAGTGAACTTTTCAAAAACTGAAGAGGCGGTGAGAGATTAAAGAAGAGTAGGAAGCAGCCAACCCCAGCCCTAGGATGGCAGGTGAAGATGAGCAAAGGAGGACCTTTCAGGATTATGTCACTGTAGGTGTCCATGACATCACTTCAAGCATTACTAGGCCGCCCATAACCACTAATAATTTCAAGATCAAGCCCGCCATTATTTTAATGCTGCAATAATCCCAATTCGGTGGTACCCGCATGCAGCATCCTAATTTGCACCTTTTGATTTTCCTAGACATGTACGGTACTTTGAAGATCAATGGAGCCTCTAGTGATACAATCTACCTTTGTTTGTTCTATTTTCAGCACCCATGCCTATACCTATTGGGGCGAATTTTGCTGGTTTTAGGCAGGTACGTGTTTTTTTTGTCGGCCCTTGTTGTGTCCCCATTATGGTTCAGAAATAGATGATAGTGCAAGCATTATACAATGGTGTCACACATGCCATGAGGTCGATGATTGATGCGGCAGCGAGAGGAACATTGGTGAGCAAGACAGAGGAAGAGGTATAGAATCTCATTGAGAAAATGGCGCTCAACAATTATCAGTGGTCCAGTGAAAGGACTCCTTCCAAGAAGGCCGGAGGTAAATTTTATGTTGAAGCTTTAACCTTGCTTACCGCTAAAATGGATGCTANGACTCAGAGGCTTAAATGTTTAAATGTTAACGCGGTGAATGCGTGTGTCCCCTCCCATCCTTTTGATAGTTGTGGGTCTTTGATGATGTGACTTTGAATTTCTAAGTTAGGAATCCTTTTGGCCAATCCTACAGTGACAAAGTTGCATATGTTAATAACTTCTCACCTAGGCTGAACCATGATCCCTCCTCTACTACCTACGATCCCTGTTAGACGAACCATCCCAAATTATCCTATAGAAGTGATCATCTTCCCTTTCTGCAAGCCACTACTAGGCTCCCACCACCCGGTTTTCAAAGACCTAATTTTCCTCCACATGCTTCACAAAAGTCCAACCTTGAGGCTATAATGGAGAGTGTGCTTTTGGCGCAACAGAAACAAGATGAGTATATTAAACAATTAGCAACTAAGGTTACTATGCTTACTACTCATAATAAGATGGCGGAGTTGCCCAAGTCGCTAGCTCTTCTTTAGGAGCTCCAGGTAGACTACCTACGAAGCTCAAGCCTAACCCTAGAGAGCTTTGCAATTGTATTGTCTTTAGAAGAGGTAAACTTTTACAGGGTCCTAAGGGTGTTTGAGTTGCGGTGGATGGCGACGAAAATTATGGTGTGCGTGTTAATGACTCAGCTAGTGAGGATTAGTCCCAAAAGAAGAGTTATTATAATTTTTTCATGTGTATAGTTTATTATTGTAGGAATTACAAGTATCGTCCTCAGAGATGATTATGAAATTCGGTAGCTACACAACTAAGGTTAACTTGCTAATCGATTCTTAAACAAATTAACTTGTCAAGTAAGGTTAGCAAATGAAGGAGAATTAACCCAAACAAGCATTGAGCCAATCAAGACCATGCGGAGTAGTATGAAGAGGAAGAACATGAGGGCAAAATGTGCAGACCTATCAACCATTCTAAGTCCTTCAATTGAGCAACTTTGATTCTCTAATCCAAACCAGGGAGCCAAAATTCAAACAAAAGAAAGTGTATCAAGTAATTGAATGCTAGATTGAACAATTCTAGATCAGAGCTGAAACTTTTTACTCAAACTTAACAACCAAATCAAACTACACTAACTGTGAAATTGAAATCCTAAATCTGAAAATAAAATTGATAGAAAGCGAATGCAATTGAATGCCTAATTTATGCTACACCTCCTCCTCTGTGCTCTGCAATTCAGCCTCCATTAAAAGCTCATCAAAACCAGCTCATTGCCCCAAGTAATTGCCTCCATTCACATCGAGAAACCATTGGATTCATGATGGCGATGATGATGGATAATGAAGAGAGAGACAGAGTCAAAAAAACGATCGAAAATGAGGAGATGTTCAGGCGCTATGATCTATTATGTTCCTCTTGTTTCTTCATGGATTATGAACCGAAGGGGAAGAAGGAGAAATGAAGTGATGGGAGGAAGGGGAAGACTGTCACGCGCATCGTATGTGAAGGTTTAAATGGGCACTAGGCTCGACTGAGTAAGAGAAAGAAACGAGGCCGGTCTGGAGCCATGGATATAGATCTGGACCGGCCCACTTGACAGACGGAAAAGAGGAAACAAGGGGAGATGATCTGAAAGGGATCCTGGGCCGAGCTTGCACAGTGGCCTTTGGCTCTAGGCTAGCTTTCCTTTTCTTTTGCTTTCCACTTTTCTTTTGCTTTCCACTTGGTCCATGCTCGACTTTAAGCAACTCATTTATCTTCCCCAAGGTTTTTTTCCAATCCCTACAAAATAAACAAAAGTACATTAAAATTCTCATCTACTAATTTATTTTGAGTAAATTCTAGATAATAAAGGGTATAAAGTATTATAAGTTCAGGTTGAGCAATGCCCATACCCCTAAATTTCGCTAGTCCTCAAGTAAAATAATGCAAAAAAATCCTAGAAAAAGAAAAATAAAATCCTAACTCATTTTCATAAGAATCACAGTTGCACCTAGTATATGCAATAAGCCTTTTAAACCCCTAGGTTACCCCTAGTGGATGAGAAAGGTCTCATGAAAGTTTGCAAAAGATATACCCATGAAATCTATAAAAAGAAAACCGAAAATAGAAAATCGAAAATCTTTTTGATTTTTTTTTTTAAAAATTTATATATGCAACACCAGAAAAAAATATATACACATTCTAATCAAGTATATTGCTCAAGTAACCAAAGCATTAGATCACATATAAACACAATGTACACATGAAGAAATTCTTAATTCCCACTAATGACATCTATGCACAATTTTTCACCCCACTTAAGAATTATGTACAAGCATCACTAGTAGAACCTCACTTTAGGGAAATATGGAACACCCCCACTCATGTGTTTAAGATATAATAAGGTTCACTCAACTCTCTTCCATTCAAACAAACTATCATAGGCTTACTAAGATTCTCAATTCTTTGCCACCAAAATGCAAATGCAAAATAATAATCAAGAGGACTTTAAAAGGGTTGCAATGGTGCAAAGGATTAGAGAGGGACAAATGATTTGGGGAAATCAGGAGCTAATGAGCAACCAACACTTACACCAAATATAATAAGCACACACTCTTTCAAAATACAAAATAAGAATACATCCCATAATCAACTGACCATTGGAAATGAGCATATAAGGATACATCCATTTTAAACACTCTTATTCACAACTCTCTTTTTTTTCTTTTTTTGTGTAATTTTTGAAATTTTTTCAACTTTTTTCCTTGGGAAGTGGTTTCCATTTTTCTTGCCTTTTTTTCCCCTTTTTCCACCTTTTTTTTTTAAAGAAGAAAATGAATGATCGGCATGTACAAAAACCATGCAACTCAATACCAAATGATCACCATGATACACAAACAAAATGAACTGCCCAATTCATAAAATGCCCAAAAGTCACCCACCAACTAATGAAATGTTGCCCCACTAGCTTTAGCTTAGAAATAGAAAATGTGTTTAAGTCAAGAGCTAAAATGAGGGCTTCACAACGAAAAGGGTAAGGCTTAAAGGGCTAGCAAAGGGTAAAATATTCAACACAAGGGTGGCAATTTGGCCATATAGCTAACAAAAACAAAGAATGCCTCTATCATATGATCGTAATGCACATACTCAATGTGATTTCAAAAAGAATCAAAGCAAGTTCTAGAGATGTAATTATAGAAGAGACACACATGAACGAAAAATATGAGGCTAAAACTAATTTTATAAGGCTCAAAATCTCACAGGTTCATCTACCATAGCCAAACTTACTTAGAAATAATGTCGGGGGTTAGGATCGTATATAAACATCATACTTTATGACTAAGTTCTATCAGTGCACACTACATCTACATACAACCTAACGCTAAGGTGCAAGAGAACATAGCTAATCCGAAATAGCACATACACTCCCTAAAATAAAACAAAAATCTTTTTGAATTTTTGAAAATTTTTCAAATTTTTCAATTTTTTAAACTTTTTTCGATTTATCCCCAGCCTCACAATTAAATCTCATAATGTCGTCATTGGGAGTGAAAGGAAACATAAAAACCCAAAATAAGAATGTGTATACAAAAGAAAACATAACTCAAAAAGAAAGAAAAATGACAGGACTCTAAACTTAGAAAGAAAATAACAAAAATAAAACAAGCAACAAATATATACAAAAGAAAACAATATAAAAACAGAGTAAAGAGGAAAGAGTATATCAGGTCAGGTGCAAAAGTATACCTAAGTTATAGCCTCCTAAAATTTGTTTAGATAGAGGCTCATGGAGCATTAGTCATCCTATATTAAGTTGAAAAGTGTTACTTATATCAAAACCCATTAGCGTGCAAAGTTGCTTATCAAATAGGCAAGAACAACTCTCAACCAAATCACAATAGTAAAAATGGAGTTGGTGCCAAAAGGAATATATCCACCATATCAATGCGGTGCAAGTAAGGGCCTGCTTCAACTTATCAAAATGTTGGGCCCAATTGTTTATCAGATAGATGTACTCAGTATTAGCCAGTAAAGTGGTCATCGGCCTAGAGATGTGATTATCAGTAGGCATGAGTAGTCTAAGCAAAATAGTGGGTCAAAAATTCATAAGTCTTTTAATTTCAAAAGGCATAAGAGTTTGTTCGAAATCAAAATTCGTGATGACAAGATCATTGGACTTGACAAATTCACAGTTGTAAGATTCAAAAAGGAATTCAGTTTAGATGGGGTTAAAAGAAAAAGATTCATATTTAGCACAGAAAATGCTCATCAAAACTTTTATTGTTAGCAAACTCACATGAAAAAGATTCGTATTCCACGAAAAGAATGACATCATTAAATTCTAATTTAGTGGGTTCAATTACCTCCTCTCATGATTCCTGTAAAATAGTTTATTCTAACTCATCTATCTCATGGTGCTTAATATCAAACTTGATGCTCATATCTAACTCATTAGGGTTCTCAAGGTCTTCGCCTACCTCAAACTCACAAGAGTGATTAAAAGGGGCAGGTGAGTCAGCGGAAACTACAGTATCATCAATGACGTCCATGGGTGAGCTAGTGTAGGTTGTAAGATCGTGTGATAGAGACATAGGGAGGTCACTCTCTCGTTCTAGACTGGGCAATGGCATGTCTTTATTCAAGTTAGGCCTAGCAAGATAAGAGGACTCAAAATCATCATAGAGACTAATTTCAGGTTTAGGACATCTTATACTAGGGTCAAGCTCTTGTAAGTTATCCTCTCTCCTATGACTAAAACAGTGAGAATATTTAACAATTCTCTTTTTCATGTTCACTATCATTTTTTCAGTCATATCATTTATTTTCTTTCCCACGCTTGCATAAGCAGCATCAACATAATCACTATATTGGGAAATTACAAGCATCATGATTAGAAGATTCACAATAATTATATAAAATAGGAGACACATAAGAGTAAGAGGGATCATATAACTCCACAAAGTAGTCATGATGGGAAGGATTAGCATGAAAAACAGACTCGCCTTGAGTTGAGTATCTAAAATTCTCGTTAGTTTGTTCAAATGCATAGGCATCCCAAGTTAGTTTTTCAAAGAAATCCCACACTTCATACTGAGTTTTAGATAATAATAATCCTTATAAACCGCCACCTACAAAGATGACCTCACCAATTTCCCATTTTTGGAAAGTTTGATTCAATTGAGCTTGATAATCATTAAGTCACAATAAATAGTTCCAAAAAGATTCATGCTCAAATTATGGGAAATTAAAAACTGGCATGCTTGAATCTCTTTTTTTTTCCAATTTTAAAAACTTTAATTTTCAAACTTTTCTCTTTTTTAAAGGTGTTTTTTTAAAAGGAAGAAAATGTCTCTATGATACTAATTAAAAACCAATAACTAAAAAAAAAGTAAAACTATGTTACAAAAAGAAAAGAAAAATATAAAAAACCAAAAAGGAGCACATACTTGTATACCATTTTCCTAAATCAAAAATCTAAAACAAACTAAAAGCGCAAAATAAAATAAAATAGAAAATAAAACACCTAAAGTCAGAACTCTATATACAGAAAATCCAACACAATCACATTTTCTTCCATATATATCGTAGAGACATTTTCTTCCATATATATTGTTTTTCCAATTTTTTCTGTCCCCAAACAGTGCAAAAAAAATTCAAATAGAAAATTCATTTCCAAAAATCATAGAAAATACTTGACACTCCCAAAAATTCCAGAATAATTGACACAAACTCTAAACATTATGCTGAACCTAGGAAAGATATCAGCACAACAAAAATCACACTAGAAATGCTCCAGAAAATTCAAACAAAATCTGAAATTGTTAAAAAATCTGCACTATATTATTTTCGGATCAGTTCTGCCTTGTTTCTTTTTGCTACACATAAACCAAATTTGTTAGTACGGTTTTTTTAGCAATAAATAACCTCTAAAAATTGGAATGAAAACAAAAATCACAATGCGAATTAAAATCAAAAATCAATACAAACTAAATTACTAAAATGAAATAGCAACTTAATTAAAACTAAAATCATAACTATAAAACTAAAACGACTGAAACGACTTGAATAATTATACTACGACTCAACATAACCAAATTTTACAAATCCATCCCCAGCAACGGCGCCAAAAACTTATTATAATTTTCTTAAGCGTACAGTTTATCACTATAGGAATTACAAGTACCGTCCTCAGAGATGATTATGAAATTCGGTAGCTACACAACTAAGGTTAACTTGTCAACCAATTCATAAACAAATTAACTTGTCAACTAAGGTTAGCAAATGAAGGAGAATTAGCCCAAACAACCATTGAGCCAATCAAGACCAAGCAGTGTGCTATGAAGACGAAGGACATGAGGGCAAAAGGTCTAGGCCTAGCAACCATTCCAAGTCCTTTAATTGAGCAGCTTTGATTCTCTGATCTAAACCAGGGACCCAAAATTCAAATCAAAGAAAGTGTATCAAGTAATTGAATGCTGGCTTGAGCAATTCTAGATCAAAAATCAAACTTTTTACTCAAATTTAACAACCCAAATCAAACTACACTAATTGGGAAATTGAAATCCTAAATGTGAAAATAAAATTGATAGAAAGCGAATGCAACTGAAAGCCTAATTTGTGCTACTCCTCTCCTCTGTGCTCTACAATTCGGCCTCTATTAAAAGCTCACCAGAACCGGTTCAGTACCTTAAGCAATTGCCTCTATTCACACCCTGAAACCGTTGGATTCATGATGGTGACGATGATGGATAATGAAGGAGGAGAGGGAGAGAGGAAGAAACAGTAGAAAATGAGGAGATGTTCAGCCGCCATGCTCTATTTTTTCTCCTCTGGTTTCTTCCTGGATTATGAACCAAAGGGAAAGAAGGCAAAATGAAGGGATGGGAGGAAGGGGTAGACTATTACGCGCATCGTATGTGAATGTTTAAATGGGTGATTTGTTGGACCGACGGAGGGAAAGAAATGAGGCTGGTTTGCATGAGCCACGAAAACAGACCTGGATCGGCCCACTTGAGGGAGGGAAAAGAGGAAAGAATGGGAGATGATGATCTGAAAGGGCGCCTGGGCCGGGCTTGCGCACTGGACTTCGGCTCTAGGCTGGGTTTCCTTTTCTTTTGCTTTCCACTTAGCCCATGCTCGACGTTGAGCCACTTATTTATCTTTTCCAAGGTTTTTTGTTTCCAATCCCTACAAAATAAACAAAAGTACATTAAAATTCTAATCTACTAATTTATTTGAGCAAATTTCAAATAATAGAGGGCATAAAGTATCATAATTTTAGCTTCAACAAGAGTGAAGGTGAGAAGCCTAAGCGATCTCAGCCCCCTTCCTCGATGTCTTACATGCCACCCTTCCCTTTTCAGCAAAAATTATCCAAGGCTAAAGTTGATGCTCAATTTGGGAAGTTTCTTGGTGTTCTTAAAAAGTTACATATGAACGTTCTTTTTATTAATACTTTGTCTCAAATGCCTATGTATGCTAAATTTTTGAAATAAACCCTATCCAAAAAGAAGATTGATAAGCATGAGACTATAGCTTTGGGTGAGGAGTGTAGTGTCGTGGCTCTAAACATGCTTCCTGCTAAGCTTAAGGATGTAGCATTTCTATTCCTTGTTTGATAGTAAATGTGAGCATTGATAGGACTTTATGTGACCTTGGTTTAAATGTGAGTTTGATGCTTCATTCCATTTTTTAGGGACTTGTCCTAGGAGTGTTGAAAGCCACCACTATTTCACTTTCTTTAGCAGGCCATTCTGTGAAGTATCCTTTAAGTATTTTGGAGTATGTTTCCATCAAAGTGGATGACTTTTATGTGTCAATAGAGTATGTAATTCTCGGTATGGCTCAAGAAGCCCCCACCGAAATTATTCTTGGGATGCTTTCTTGGCCATTGCGAGATGCAATATAGATGTTAAGGGGGGAAGGTTGACTTTTGATGTTGGAGAGCACCATGCTGGATTTGGTTTGTTTAAGAACCATGAGTCTTCTTCTTCATCTCTTCCTTGTTGTGTCTGTGATCTAGTTCTCTCCAGTGAGGTCGTGGAGTCATTTGATGTTTATTCAAATAATCCTCATGAGTTCGATTATGTATCTACTGAGGGTCATGGACTTGATCATGCAAAGGAGGATTTTGTTGACAATTTATACCTGTTATAGTAAGGACAAGCCCTATTCCTTTAATGAGGGTCATTTGAGTGATTACTGCAGGTTTGCATGAGTATTGATGTTTTTGCCTCCTTTGTGCATTGTTAAGAATTATTTTCATTTGAGGAAAGAGTGTGGTTGTTGTGATGGTGGCCCTTCTGATGGTGTCCACTACAAGATAGTTGTGTATGCGGATTGCACTACTTGGCGTTATTTAATGCTTAACAAGTACTTCAATCCTATTTACTTAAGATGGGTCCTTCTTTTGCAAGAGTTTGAATTTGATGTCCATGACAAGGGTGGGATAAGAGCTATAAAGCCCCCTTCCCCATCAGTTTTTCCCCTTTCAAAGAGGTGATTGGTGTATGGTCTAGCTAGAAACCTTAAAGAAGTGTTGCTTGGGAGGATGTTTCTTTTCTCTTTCTTTTTTTCTTTAGTTTTTAGTTGATTTGCTGCATGCGTTTGCATGCTCCTATTCTCCTTAGTCTTTTCATACCTTATATTTTTACATTGAGGGTAATGTATTGTCTAAGCATTAGTGCATGAGTCCCTGCTTAGTTTAGGCATGTCCTTTTTACATTGCATTAGCATTACATGTACGCCATTTTTAGATTTTGGTTTACAATTTAGGTTGTATTTGGGGGGGAAAAAATCAAACCAAAACAAAAAAAAAAATTGAAAAATGAAAAAAAAAAATCTAATGATGATTTTCTAGGCAAAATTGTTCGCATCAGCTTAAGTGATTTTGATGAGTGGCCTCTTTGGTGAGAAAATTTTTGATGGTTTTATGAATGTATCTTATTTTGCCCCATTATCTTGATTAACAACTCTGTTACCCCTTGAAGTCTTTAGTACCAGTGTTGGTATATGAGTGTCATTTTAAGAGGTAGATAAGACTTTGGTAGATATCACATGAGACTTTGAGCCTTATTTAGGCTAATTTATCATATTTAGTCTCTTGTTTCTTTCACGCAAACACATATTCTTATCTTTACGCCAAGTCTATAAGGCAACACTTCATCTATGCAGTGGGTACTTTTGGGGATAATTGAGTTTATGATGGCTTTGATGTGTTCGTTTGTTGAGGGGTTGGTGATATTAAGCATTTAATTATGTTTTCCTCTTGTTTGGGTTGTGTATATATGCATTAGGTTGGGAGTTGACACAAATTGCTCCTATGCCTTTCAGTATGTGAAGTTTTCATCCCATTCATCAGAAAAAAAGAAGAAAAATGGGGAAAATGAATAAGTGGTTGGCATTGGGCATGTACATAGCTTCAGTTCCTTTCTTTATCAACTATTTCCTAAATGATTCATTAGAATATGTTGATTGTATCATTTAGGTTTAGAGTGTTGGTGAACATTGTGGTTTCTTGGTGCCTTGTTGGTTATTCCCTAGTTATTTGGCTAAATAGTTTCACATTGCCCAAATTCATTTGTCCACTTCCCTTCCCCTTTACATTTGAGCCACATTACAACCCATGTAAAGTCCTCTTGATTGTTGTGTGCATATTGCATTTTTAGTGGTGAAGAATTTTAGAGTCCTGGCAAGTATATAGTAGATTGCATCTTTAGAATGAGTCTTGATTGAACCTTTTTCATATTTCAAACCCAAGAGTGTGAGAGATTCATAGTTCTCACAAGTGGGGTTCTAGCGGTCCATTTGGCTCAAATTAATTCCATGTGCTTGCATAACGTGCTTTATGATTCTTTGGGGGTGATCCAGTTTGATATCTGACTTGTGGTATCCTACTTTTTTAGAAAAATATTCCCCTTCTCTTGATTTTGAATCATCTTATCCACTACTTAGGGTGCCATGGATTATCATTCTTGCTTGTGATATGCTATGAGTTGCCTAGCCTGCAGAGCTTGTTGTATTATGAATCCTTGATGCATCATCCTTGTTGGTTCATCTTGAGCTTCCTTGGCTTCCAATTCCATAGGTATCACCATCTTCTATCCTAATTAATCATTAGAACAGAGTTGAATAAGAAAGGAGCAAAGATTAAGCAATCGTTTAAAGGCTTTAGAGGTGGATTGAAAGATTGTCATCTGGGCCACTTGAATAAGCTTTTCTTCCCTTCTCTTTTCATTTAACTTCCCTTTAATTTAGATTAAGAACTTAGAGATGTTTGCAGATTTCTTAATCTAGGGGTTGCAAAACCGAACCGATGTTGATTGTGCTACTATAATCTTTGTGCACTTTTAATCCTTACTTGGTTGTTTCAATCTAGTGCTTGAAACTTAATTGTCATTGTGAGTATTTTTGCTAACTTCGTGCGTGTATATTAGATGCTAGATCAAAGTATTGAAATGTGAAGATTGGCGTTAGAAAATATGGACTAGACTTAGTTTAATAATCACTTGAGAAAATGTTATAAATGGAGTTGTCTTGAGACAACTACATTGTTAAACTTGATTCAATTAAGAAATAATGAGAATCAATAATTGGTTTGGTCAGGTTAATTCACTTTATTTTGAAATAAAGTTGTGAATTCTCTAGCATTGTCGACCATTGAATCAACCGACATGGAGAAAAGTGCTTGTCAGACTAGTAGATTAACATATCATTAGGTGATGTTTCTCCTAGACGTTTTAGCCATTGAATTGAGTCCTAGTACTTTAACATTTATTTGATACAAAACTCAAATTAATTCTTGTCGCTTAGCAAATCCGTCAAAGGAATTCTTAGTAATTCAATCTAGTCTCTGTGGAATGATCTTGATTTATATTATAGTACTCGTGCACTTACCGAAGTGATTAGTGCAGGCAATGCAATACTTTTTGTCCTCAAAAACTGAGTTTTATTTTCACTCGTCTTGTATCTGGCCCAACTTTTTGGATTTTCAGATCAGCCACTCTTATCTCTCCTTTTTTTAAAAAAAAAAGATTAAAGGAGTTAATTGAGATATTTCTTTATAAATAAAATATTTGCGGTTGCGCCTCAAAGGTTACCTACATCCAATGTGAAATCAAATTAGCTGCAATTTGAGAGTAAGAACATGCAACCTAAGAGAAGGATGGCTCCAGGAGGATTTTTTAAGGTAGGCTTTACAATTAGGTTCTAAAAGGAAGGGAATTAGTGTGAAGGCTCAAATAACCCTTATGAAAGTCCCAAGTGGATGGGCGATAAAGTTAGCATGAATCAACAACTATTTTCTTTCTTTATCCTACTTGTTTTCAAACTCTTTTGATCCTCTTCTTCTTCTTTTTTCTTCTTTTCTTTCTTGGACAAGACCATTTGGTTTGAACTTCTCTTGATTTTCTTTGACTACTGACTTTGGTATTGCTACCATCCATGACACACTCCCACCCTTGTTTAAGTCAGACATGGGTATGAAAGAAACAGACTCATTTGAAGGCTCAAACAGGTTCCCAATGGTAACTTACCATGTTTAACAAAGGCATTAATGCAAGTTGTGAGAGGAGGCCTCCTATCCTAGACTTGTCCTTTAAAGCTACATGACCTATTTGGTAGAAATTTATGACCTTTTCTCTATTTTAGATGATGGCTTGAAATCTTTAGTCTCTTTCTATTTTATTTCTCTTTCTCACCTTTTACCTAGCTCGTCTTGTTAGGTTTTCAAGCTAACCCCTATTTTTTTTCTTTCCTTTTTCTTTTTGCTTTTTTTCACCATAGATTTGTCGTAGGACAGAAGCATTCTATAAAAAAGAATATGAGAATATGCAAAAAACTAATGTGGAAGATGATTTTATTAGTAAGTCGAGGGTACATCAGAGTTGGATTTATGATGGGAAAGAAAGCAAATGACTCTAAGACTCAACACATGAATATAAGCTAAACATGACAGGAATGCTATCATGCAAGCCAAGTGGATTACAATCATTGTTGGGTATTCTGAGTAGCTTCAGTTAGACGAAGGTCCCTTAACATGAGCATACTTTCTAATTTATTCTTGAAGCCCCCAACAATCCTCAGTATCATGACCCCTTACTTGATAATATTCGCACTAGTTGTTCAGGTCCCAATTTTTTGACTTCCATGTGTTTTTCGTCTCTGGCCTAATTGATGGGAGGTTAACCATGCCTTTAGAAAGTAAGCATTCTAGTGCTTGAGTGTACATGGTGCCAATATGGGTGTATTTGGTGTAGCGGTCGAGAGCATGCACCTCTTTGCTTATGGAGCCATTGTCTTTCTTATCCTTATTCTGGTGGTTGCCCCTCTAAATGTTAATGGATTGTGAGTGTGTCCCTAATAAAAGTTTAGAGTGTACTGACCTTTATTCTATCTTCTTCTCACTTTCATTCAGCCTAGTTTTCATATTTTCACCATCTTCACGAGTTGGGCCAGTTCGTTACCTCCTGCCATCGGGATTGGTGAAGTATTGAACTTTGACTTGGATTTTGACTTTAACCTAACTCTTGGAGTTCCCTTAGACTCTTCTCGAGATGGAAGTCTCCCAATATATGGACTCCACTCATACACCTTCTTAGTCTTCCCTATCTTGAGCAATAAGGCGGAGTTTTCGAGGAGAGAATAATGAAAGGTTAAGAGCATTGGCCATGGGGCTGAAGGAAATGGCTACTAGTTTACAATTAGGTAAGAAAGAGACAATGGCTTGGTGGAGTTGAAGGTTTAGACTGAAATGGGGCTAAGATATGGGGTTTTAGGCTGGAATCGGGCCTTATCCTATATGAGGTCCTAAGTTGGGCTTAGAGTGTTGACTTGTTAGCCTAAGTCGGACTCAAGTCTTTCTTAGGTCAATCATAGACCTATACTAGCCTAAGTATGATCCTGGTTAGGTTTGCCTAGTATGGGCTAGTTTTGACACATAGGTGGATCTAGGTGGACTCATATAGAGATCCTAGATCTACAGAATATGATGCGTCAACCATGAACTTGTGCATGGATAAGATATCTAGGTCTTAGTTAGACTTGTGCATTATGAATATGATGCATAATTAGATAGAACCTAGAATGGACTAATGCACTAAAGATCCAATGTGTTGTATTATACATGGATAAAATATCTAGATCTTAATTGGACTTATGCATTATAAATATGATGCATGATTAGATGCAACCCAGAGTGGACTAATGCTCGAAAGTCTAGTATGCCATATTCTGCATCTTAGACATAGATGGACTCATGGACTATGTATGATAAGGCCAAATGATGTAACACTGTTGAACTAAAATCTAACATTTAATACCTTGAATGCTGACTTCATGCCATGAAGGTAGACCTATAATGGGTTTAAAGAACATAGACTAGATTGATTACCTCCTCCTGGATCCCGACCGGGTTCTGGTAGACCAGGGGGCTTACACCCTTGTTATTCTGAATCTTCATGAACTTTTATGCATGTAGCCTAAAAAAGTCAATTGCTAACCCTAATAAATCCTGCCGGGTTCTACTGGGCTTAACGTGGACTCGATTATATTCCTACATACAAACTGTGAAATTCACTTCTTTTTTTTTTATCTCTTTTCTTAGGAGCCTGGCTGGGTCTTTTTCTTTTTTTTTTTTTTACCATAATAGAAATCTAAAATGGAATCAGAATCCTTTTCAGATTCTAGATCAAGAGTCCTTCTCAGGACTCAATTCACCCAGAAGCTGCTTTGATTCCTAATTCAAATCTTATACTCAATTTTTCCTTATTGGAGCTTTTCTAAGACTCACAGTATTAATGCCTGATCCTTTGAGCTCTTCTAAGACTCACAAATTCTAGCCATACATATGAGCCCCAA
>NCQT01077996.1:2594-14037 GCA_002740465.1 Stenocereus thurberi | reverse complement strand
AGCTAAGTAGAAGATTGTAACCCTTATTGCATGAGTACGAAATGTTTTTAAAAAAATACCCCTAACTGATTATAATTTTTTATTTAAAAAAAGTATAAGATTGTAACTAGAAATAAAGGAACAGCATAAAGGAGAAATCTTTAAATACTAATACTAGTCAAAATGAAGAAACCAAAAATATAAGAGCCAAATATTCTACAGCTAGAAAATGACAAAATACTATATATATCATTGATCATATACGATACTATGCCTTTTTTAATTGTCCTTTCACGCTTTTAACCATGAGCACTATTTCTCTTCCCCCCCTCCCATTCTGACTCCCTCTCTCTATGTCTTGTATATCTATCTCTCCTTCTTCAGTCCCTCTCACTCATTCACTAGTTTCGACAATCACAAAAGCCCTTCTTGAAGATTTCTCTCTCTTAGAGCAATAAATCTTGTGTGAGACCGTCTCATAACAACATAGTGTGAGACGAGAGAGCCACGTTAGCAAGTGCAGTTCAATAATCACCTTCGTCAGCTGCGTTTGAGTTACATACACATAATAAATTCTAAAAATTTTTCTCTCTCTTGAGTGGCCCACATCGCACACTCTCTCTCATCAGTCGCATGGTCTCTCTCATCCCCCTCCATCGTCATCTTTGTATGTCCATGACACATTGTCATATCTCATTATCGTTGTCCCTGTCATCATTGATCGCCATCATCATCCCAATCATCATTATCTCGTGTTGTTCAAAGGGTGGTGCATTTAGATTGCTACTTCCTGACATGTCCTGATTTAGAACATCAGCATCGGCATTTCAATATCTTGAATTTAGGGGGGTTTCTTTTCTATCGTTTAGTAATTCTATGAAAAGAAGACAAATTGCATGACTATATAATATTGTTTATTTATTAGTAACGAGTGACTACTTAATTATAGCATGTATGACTATATCGATAAATTTATTTGGTATTTTGATTGCATATAATATCACAACATAATTATTTACTTTTTGCATGCATGACTATATCCATATAATTTTTGTTCAAATGTTGTCCAAATGAGTGCATGCTATTGTGTTGTTTAATTTGCATGTAACATTGTAATATATGACTAATAACGTTGTCAAATAATGACTAACGTGTTTATATAATTCGATATTTTAGTGATTTAATTAAAGTACTAATGACATTTGTAATCGATGACTAATAAGATAGATTAATTGTTCAATTTTGTACAATGACTTGGCAAGTAATGTAATTATTTATTAGTATGTTTTACATTTGAAGTTGTACTATAAGGCCAACTAACGTATAGATATGATTGAAAACATTTCCAAAGGAAGACCATAATATTAGCTAACTCTGTCGTGTAGAAAGATAACTAAAAGCATTATCAATGGGTGACTATAATTTTTACTTAATACTATTGTTTTGAAATGTAACTAAAGGAAACTAACCCCCTCCCCCTTTAACATGGAAAATTCGTAGCATGCAAATTCTTGTGTCAACACGAACTAAATTCGAAAGTTGGAGAATAGGTAAGTTTTAAGTTAATGAAGAGTTTTGACAAGCTTGCCAGAATTTTTTTTTAAAAAAAATTTAAAAATGCATAGCGAGTGAAACAACTCCCCTAAAGACCCCCCTCTTTAATTTTAAAAAATAATGCCACATAGACCATCTTACAATAAATTAACGAGAGACGATCTCATACAAGAATTTGTGCTCCTAGAATATATTATGTTCATTGTCTTTGAAACTTGCCATGAAATTATGTTATTTTCATTTATGTTTTCTTCTAATTGCTGACAATAAATCAAATCAGAAGGTCAATCTACACTTTTAAGCTAAAAGATGGTGAAACTTGCCATGAACTTATAGAAGGTTGATTTGCAGTTTTCTCTCTCCCATGTTTTGATCTATTATGTGTTCTCAAAGCTTGCCAATAATCAAATTAATATAATATATAGCTTAAGGATGTTTTTACTTTCAACTAATTTTTCTTTTGTTTGTAGATAATCGATCACTTTTCAGTACTAATACTATAGTACCAAAGTAAACAAACATATAATTCATTTGAATGAAGCTTTTGCTCTTTCGTAGTCAGTTACAATGAAGTAGTAATTTTTCAACACTAGTAATATAGCATTGGAATTAAGAACCATATAATCTATCGCAATGAATGTTTCTTTCTTATAGTGAACATTTTTCTGTTGCAGTTAACCTTTCTATCCATTCTAGTAAATAGAATAATTTAGCATTAATAAACATAAAAGCTATGATTTTAATATTTGAATGATGAACTTTGGTCATAAATTTAATGGAGCAATATCATTGCAAAGGATGAAATTTTAATTTCAAATGGCTTTTAAGTTGTGATTTTAAAATTTAAACATTGAACCTTTGCTGTACACCTAAGGAAACTTTGCCTTGAAGTGATGAACATTTTTATTCTAAAATGATCCAATTTTTCTTTAAATGATGGACCTTTTCTCGAGAGTGTACAATGCTACATATACCTTAGTGTATGATGGGTACATTACTATGAAACCACTCTTTGAAAATACCATCTCCTATTCTTTGCATCTCTTTTGCTCCTCCCTCTTTGTGAGCGTGGATTTTGCAATTTCACAAGTCGACATGGTATGTTTTTCTACTATCCTAGTAATTTATCTTCCTTCTTTTAAGTAACATCTTTATCTTGTTATTGATAATTGTCTCTCCCGTTGTAAAAGTTGTTTCTCTCTCTAATTTTGACAGTTATATTTTTAAGTTGTTTCTCTCTCTAATTTCACTAGTCGACATGGTACATTTTCTGCTCATCAATCGTAAGGCTGCAATTCAATTGGAATTGTTAATTGAGATATGGTCTTTCATGTTAGAAGGTTATCTCACACATAATTACACTAAATCATCACATCTCTTATCGACACAAAATTATAATAGATCCTTGGAACTCTCCTCATACTGTATGAAGGCACACTAGTTTGACAAGAAAGACGAGTCTTTGGTCTGTCTAAAGTTAGTTCTTTTGAAATGGAAGTAGCTTTGGACATGAACTCTTATGTTTGTTATTATTGATTGTACGTTGTAAGTGTCGTATGCCAAATGATTAATATTTAATGAATTATTCCTTTTTTGTTTAGCGACAAAATTATGGAACGATCAGACATTTTATCTAGAAAAAATTAATTATTTAATAAATAAAAAAAAGTGAATCTGAAATGAAAGAAAAGAAAATTCCTCAACAATTAAACTTCAATATAAGGGTGAGCAATTTAAAACCCACCTTCCTATAACATCCCTCTTCCTAGTTGTTCTCAATCATCTACTATCCAATTGTGATTATTACCTACATCAAGATTAGGCAACCACCTACACCTAAACATATTCATTTGTCAATAGTACGATATTCATGCTTTTGTAATGTTGCTATTTAAAAATTTACAGCTCTAAATACATTTTTTCTAGAACATAATATTCAATTTTGGATTCATTTAGTTTAAGCAGCATAATTAGTGATGGATGTGAGTTTGTATTGAAATATGTAATGACAAGGTAAGTTATTCTTTTTTGTATCTCATCTTTGATGAAGTTTCTGTAATGCTATTATACATGTGACATTGCTCTCTTTTCATTTATATTGTGATTTGCATTTTCACTATATTTTTTTTCCCAAGCCGTTCCTCTTTTTCTTACTTGGTCTCAAAACTTTGTGAAAGAATATTATAGCCTCCTTTAGTAAGGATGAAATTTCTTAATTTGACAATGTTCCCTCACATATGCCTCCTTTTGAAGGAAGTTGAAAGAAAACCAAGCACCTCACATTTAACTAGGATTCTTTTATGATTAGCACAAACTCATTAAGTGGTGAGCTCTATCAAAATCAGTTCTAAATGAATTATTGGTTGCTATTAAATTCATTACAGGTCACTCGTAAAAGATCTTACATAGAACCTGCTATATCATTAACATCACGTATTTAGCATGTACAAGTTCCTTCCTCAACATGTGATATGAGAAACTTTAAGAATCATAAGAAACATTTGTCTTTGGAAAACCTTAAACTCAACACAAAAATCTAATAAATGTCTTATATCAATATTTTGTAAGTTACAAAAACCCTTTTATGATGAGAACTCTTATCTTTGACTTTTAGTTATAATTGAACAACCATGACAAAATTAGACCCCTATATGTATTTCACAATTAATAGTTTAGGATTTTGGAGAAAATCATTCAATCCTGCATAAATAAAATGAGAAACTACTAAAGGTGTTGTGATTTTTAATGAAACCACAAGCACATGGTTTTATCATTATAGCACTTATGGGTGTCGATCCTCATATATGGATTATGAAATTAAATCGCTCTATTAAACTTAAACTGAGATGACTAAATAATATTAGTTGTTCATCTTATAAGAACCTCAAAATAAAATAAACATAATTAAAAACAGGAGCCAATAATCTGCACCCATTCAAACAACTGTACTAATTCAGCCTAAAAATAAACTTACTAAAAGCTTACTATGCTAATCAAGTCACAACAATGAAATTAAGAGCAAGTGATTTAGGCTAAGTAGAATAAACTTAGGGGCAGCAGCGGAGGTGCAATTACAAGGCAAGAACACTTAGAATCAAAGCAGTGTAATCCAACCTCAAGCCTTCAGGAACCATGAAAGCCAAACAACATCCATTGCTCAAAACTGAACACCAAAATTTAAGTAGCACTTGAGCCGATATGTGAATATTTTTCGGTCTGCTAATCATACAGAATCGAAAATTAAAGCTAAAATCTTAACTCAAAATGGAAATCTAGAATTTCATTACACTTATTTGTGGCACTGAAATTAGATTCGAAAATCCTACTCAACAACTCTATTCTACTCTCTCTATCCTCCTCCTCCTCCCTTTGCTTGCCCCTTAAAACCAACGAAGAACAACGCCCTCCAAACGGTCCGAATCCTCTGCCTTATTCTTCAATTAATTCTTCTATTACTTCTTATAACCGCTTGATTTTGTGATGGTAATGATGATGGAATTGTGGGTAATGTTTGAGAGGAAGGAGGTGAAGAAACAAAGCATTGATTATGGCTGAGGAAGAAGAAGAGCCTGCTCTGTTTCTTTTTTGGGTCTTCTGGGCAGCAAAAGGAAAGGAGAAAGGATGGAGGGAAAGAAGGCAGCATCACATGTCAAGGGCACGCATTTTTAAGTGGGAGCAGGCTAGGGATTAAAAAGGGAACAAGTTAGGTCGGCCCAATGTAACGAAGAAAGAAAAAGGGAAAAAAGTGAAAGAGATAGGGGAAAGCATTAGGTTTAAGTGAGGGTAGGCTGGGTTGGACCGCAGAAAACGCTTGGAGTAACAGCCCAAAAAGAAGAGGGAAAGAGGGAAGGGGAAAGAGAGAAATGGAGGGGCCGGTCTAGGTAAAGCAACGTATTGGGCTAGCCCAGCTGGAGCTTCGAATCTGGGTCAGAAGCTGGCGTGGGTTAGGCTCGATTCCTTCGTGCTTCTTCGGATTTCCTGATCCAATCAATATTTTCTTCCTTTGGCAACCAATTTTGCCATTTTCTTCAAATTTCCAAATTCCTCCAAAATATACAAAATATTAATTAAAATCTTAATTAATTAATTTATTGTGAGCAAATATTAGATAGCAACAGGGCATAGAATATAATAATTTTGGGTTGAACAAATATCCCCTCACCTAGGTTTTGCTTGTCCTGGAGTAAAATAAATCTGAAAATCCTAGAAAAGAAAATCAAATCCTAACTCACTTTCGTAGGAATTACGTTGCACTTAGCATGTGCAACAAGCCCTGTAAACCCCTAGGTTACCCTAGTGAACGAGTGAGGTCTCTTGAGGGGGTACAGAAGATATACCCACAAACTCTATAAAAGAAAATAGAAAATAGAAAATTGAAAATAGAAAATCTTTTTTTTTCCACAAAATTATGTACAATACTGGGGAAAAATATATACACATTCCAATCAACCATATCACTAAAGCAACCAAACCACTAGATCACGTATAAACATAATGTACACATCAAGAAATCCTTAATCCCCATTGATGGTATCTATGCACAATCTTTCACCCCATTTAAAAATTATGTACAAGTGTGACTGGTAGAACCTCACTTTAGGAAAATGTGGAACGCTCCCACTCATGTATCTAAAATATAACAAGGTTCACTCAATTCTTTACCAATCAAACAAACTACTATAGGCTTGCTAAGGTTCTCGATTCAAGAGGACTTTTAAGGGTTGTAATTGGGCTAAAGGCTAAGGGTAAGAGAGGGACAAATACTTTGGGAAAATAAGGAGCTAAAAGTCAAAGTTAATGAGCAACTAACACTTACACCTATTATAATAAGCACACACTCTCTCCAAACACAAAATAAGAACACACCTTACTAAAGTGGACCATTGGAAATGAGTATACAAGGATATATCCATGCCAAACACTCTTATTCACAACTTTTCTTTTTGAAATTTTTGACATTTTTCAACTTTTTTTTTCTCATTTTTTCCTTAGAAACTTTTTCTCATTTGTTTTTCCTCTTTCTTGCTTCATTTCCTTTTTTTTAAAGAAGAAAATGAATGAAGGGCATGTATCAGAACAATACAACTCAATTTCCAAATGGTTTCAATGTTACATCCCCAAGCATAACCAAAATCAACCGCTAATTACATAAAATACCCAAAAGTTACCCATCAAATAATGAAGTTTTGCCCCATTAGCCTTGGCTTAGAGGTAGAAAATGTGTTTAGACCAAGGGTTAAAATGACGGGTTCACAACAAAAAGGTCAGGGCTCAAAGGGGCTAGCAAAGTATGCATTTGACACAAAGGTGGCAATTTAGCTATGTAGTTCACAAAACAAATAAATGCCTCCATCATATTATCATAATGCACATTCTAAATGTGATTTCAAAGAGAATCAAAGCAAGTTCTAGAGTTATAATCATGGAAGAGACACACATGAAAGAAATATGAAACTAAATTGATGAATTAGTCTTTGAGGCTCAAAATCTCACGGGTTCATCCACCAAAGTTATGCTTGCTTAGAATTAATGTAGGCGGTTCGGATCACGTACAAACATCATACTCTACGACTAAGTTCTATCAATGTACACCACATCTATATACAACCTAATACTAAGGTACGAGAGAACATAGTTAATCAAAAATAGCACATAAATTCTCCAAAAACAAAGCAAAAATCTTTTTGGAGTTTTAATTTTTTTCTTTTTTTTAAATATTTGTCAAATGCACTTAAATCTCACGATGTCCTTATTGGGAATGGAAAGAAACACTAAACACAAAATAAAAACTAAAAAGAGAACAAATATATAAAAATAAAAACAAGACTCAAAACAAACAAAAAGGATACGACTCAAAAACTAATGTACAACATATATACACAAGAGAGAAAAAGAAAAGCAACCAGCTATACAAAAAGAAAAGAAAAAGGAAAAAGGAGAGAAAGAGAAAAGAAAAGAAGAAATTTCTTAGCAAACCAGATCGAGTGCTAAGTACACCTGAGTTATCATCATAATCATCGATCAAGGCTCGGCTCGCAGAGTATCAGATACTCCACGCCTTCTTTACTAGGTAACTCCAGAAATTGTTTCAATCATTGACCATTGACTTTGATGATGGCACCACTCTTAGGGGCCTGAATTTCAACTACACCATAGGAAAAAACACGTGAGATAATATAGAGACCCCTCCATCGGGATCTCAATTTCCCTGGAAATGGATGGAGCTTAGAGTTATATAAGAGTACTTTCATTCTAGGGGCAAACCCTTTCCTAAGCATATGTTAATAATGAAATAACTTAGCATATCTTGGTAAGATCGAGCACTCCTAGAAGCCTCAACTCTAATCTCATCAAGCTCACTCAGTTGCAGTCTGAGTTCCTCACCAACCTCAGTCAAGTCATAATTAAGCATCTTAATGGCCCACTAAGCTCTATGCTCAATCTGTATAGGAAGATGACAAGACTTACCATAATCAACCCTGTAAGGTGACATATTTAAGAGAGTTTTAAAAGCTGTTCTATATGCCCATAGAGTATCTACAAACTTATCGGCCCACTCTTTCCCATTCCTATTAACTGTCTTTTCTAGAATATGTTTGATCTGCTGATTGGACAGTTCAACTTGGCCACTAGTTTGGGGATGATAGTGGGTAGCAAGCCTATGGACTATGGAATACCTCTTCAATAAGGCATCAAAGACCTATTGTTATAGTGGATAACCTGATCACTAATGATAGCTCGGGCATGCCAAATCTAGCAAAGATGTTCTCCCTAAGGAACTTCATAACTATCTTAGCATTATTAGTCCTAAAAGGGATGGCCTCAACCCACTCAGAAATGTAGTCCACAGCTAAGAAAATGTACTTATTCCTAAAATAAGATGAAAATGGTCCCGTAAATTCAATACCCCACACATCGAAAATCTCCACCACAATGATGGGACTCAGTGGCATCATATCTTTCGTGCTTATTCTACCCAACTGTTGGCATCTAGGGTAACTCTCACAATACTTAAAAGCATCCCTAAACAAGGCCGACTAATAGAAATCACATTGAAGAACTTTGGCTGTAGTCTTCCTACCACTAAAATACCGCCCACATGCTTAGTCATGATAAAAAGAATGGACACTCATCACCTCATTTTTAGGAATGCACCTCCTAAATACTTAGTCAGAGCAGTACTTAAACAAATAAGGGTTATCCCAAATAAAGAATTTCACGAGGTGGAAGAACCTATCTTTGTTATTCTTAGTCCAACCTTCAGGGATCCTACCAGCAAATGGGTAGCTCACAATGTCAGCATAACAAGGGTAAAGGTTGACAGCATACAATTGCTTACTAAGGAAGCACTCAGAAACACTGGACTTTCTCTTTCGATCATAGAGAATCCTAGACAAAAGGTCAGCTACAAGGTTCTTAGAGCTTTCTTGTCCCTAATCTCACAGTGACACTCTTACCAAAGCAAGATCCATCTCACAAGTCTAGGCTTAGTATCCTTCTCAGAAAAAAGGTGCTTAAGAGCAGAGTGGTCAGTATAGACAATCGCATATGACCCAATCAGATAAGGTCTAAACTTCTCAAAACCAAATATTGTAGTCAAAAATTTTTTCTCAGTAATAGTGTAGTTCAGTTGGGCATTGTTCAAAGTGTGACTAGCATAGTGGATAACATGGGGCTTTTTATCAACACGCTATCCTAGAGTAGCCCCAATAGCATAATCAGATGTGTCACACATCAATTCAAATGGTTCTTCCCAGATGGAAGGATGAAGAATCGGAGTAGAGGTTAAGGCTTCTTTAACTTAGAAAATGCCACCAGACACTCCTCATAGAAGTGAAATGGCACATCCTCAGCTAGCAGATTGCTCAGTGGCTTTGCTATCTTACTAAGGTCTTTAATAAAATGACGATAGAAGCTAGCATGCCCAAGGAAAGGCCTCACATCTTTCACACAAGTGGGTGGGGGAAGTTTGACAGTCCGATCAGTCTTAGCCTTATCTACCTCAATTCCATCTCTAAAAATAATGTGGCCTAAGACTATCCCATTTTTAACTATAAAGTAACACTTCTTCTAATTCAAAGTCAAGTTTTTCTCCCTATACCTTTCCTAAACTTTTCTCATATTAGACAAATAATCATCAAAAGAAGACCCAAAGACAAAAAAGTCATTCATGAAAATTTTCATGCACTGCTGAACTAGATCTGAAAAAATAGAAATCATATATCTTTGAAAAGTAGTAGGAGCATTGCACGGTCCAAATGACATTCTTCTAACAGCATAAGTCCCAAAGGGACAGGTGAAAGTAGTCTTCTCCTGATCCTCAGGCAAAATAGAGATCTGGGTATAACTGAAACATCCATCTAAAAAGCAACAGAAGGAATGTCCAACCAACCTCTCTAACATTTGATCCAAGAAAGGAAGGAGAAAATGGTCATTCCTAGTGGCAGCATTCAATTTTGTATAGTCTATATATACACCACCCAGATTGAAGTCGAGTAGGGACTAGTTTATCCTTATCATTCCTAATCACAGTAATACTGGTCTTGTTGGGAACAACTTGAGTAGGGCTAACCCACTCACTATTAGAAATAGGATAAATAATCCCATGGTCTAACCATTTTAGTACTTCCTTCCTAACTACTTCCTGTAGAGTTGGGTTCAAATGCCTTCATGGTCTCAATAGGGCTTAGCATCGTCCTCCAAATGAATTCCATGATGCATAATTGACGGACTAATACCCTTGATGTCCCCTAAAGTCCAACCTAAAGTTCCTTGCTCTCTCTAAGTAGGGTAATAAGCTTATCCTCTTGTTCCCTGTCTAAGTCAGATGCAATAATGATAGTTAAAGATTCATTAAGTCCTAGAAATGCATACATAAGAGAGTTAGGAAGAGGTTTTAATTCAAGAGTAGGAGGGAAAATAGACTTACGATTAAATTCAGAAATAGCAATGAGCAAACAGATAGCAGCAGAGCACAAGTCATCAAACTCAAACACATCGTATTCAAGCTCATCATCAATAAGAAATGACTCATACTCAGCAATAAACATATTATCAAAATCATAATTGAATACGCATTCCTCTACCAAGTTAAGAGTAGAAAACTCTACATCATCAAAACCAGAAGGCTGCTCTTGCATGTTAAAGATGTTCAATTCTAAGGTCATGTTGTCAAAAGAGAGTCTTATCATACCATTCCTGCAATTAATGAAGGCATTGGCAGTGACCAAGAAAGGATGTCCAAGAATCACAGGGACTTGACTAGCTACATTGGACATCTTCTTAATTTCAATCACTACGAAGTCTAAGGTTAAATAAATTCATCCACTCTAATCAGCACATCCTCAACTATACCCCTAGCCAACCTGATCGATCTATCAGCTAATTGAATGACCATCCTAGTAGTTTCAGCTCACCTAACCCTAGCCTCGCATACTTAGTGAAGGGTATCAAGTTGACACTGGCCCCTATATCAAGCAAAGCTGTATGAATAAGCTAGTCCCCTATGACTATAAAAATAGTAGGGTATCTGGGATCCTTATACATCACTGGGATCTCGAGAACGTTATAGGCTTTAACTCAAAGCTGAGCTATCAGGAATTGAATGCTAGAAGGAATTTCCAACCCAATCATATGTTTAAGTAGCACAATATGCCTGTTAATGCACACAACCCCTCATTCAAAATGTAGTCACTATCTGCCACACAAAAGAACTAAAAGGCGAAAAGGTATCGCTCTAGGTCCTTTACAACAAGACCCTTAGTCAATTTCTAGATATTACACAATACCAAGTTCATGACTCTCGTATTGAAAGAAGACTTTGTCTATAGACNNNTAAGGAGGCACAGAATAATTTACTCGTCCTTGATACTGTCATCCTTGTCATCCGTAATCACCACTTTCTCCACAT
>NCQT01077977.1:67205-85796 GCA_002740465.1 Stenocereus thurberi | reverse complement strand
ACACACACACACACACACACAGAGACACACACACAGAGACACACACACATCCCAAACACACGCGCACACACACACATACATATATGTGTGTGTATGTGTGTGCGTACGTGTGTCCGTGTGTGTGTATATTTATACATATATATATGTGTGTGTGTGCGCGTGTATGCGTGTGTGTGTGTTTGTGTGTGTATGTGTGCATACATGTACACACATACAAACACACTCACATACACACACATAAGTGTATATGTGTGTGTGTATGTGTAACGCCCCTTCTCTTATATATGATACCATTCGCCATGGATGAGACTCTTCAAAGAGATAATACCCTATTTTCTTGTAGCTTATTCTTTATGACATGTTTTGGATCTAGATAGTTAGATCCTCTTTTCAGTCCTTTTAGTCAGTTTCGTTCGGTTAGCTACTTAGGGTGAACCACAAAGAGGCGATCTCGAACATCACTTGCAGAAACTCCAAAACTGGGAGTTGACTTGAAAATTTTGTCAAAGCCGGATAGAAGGAAGTAGGAATGATAGAAGAATGGATTTAATTCAATTTTTGAAGGTTAGTATTAGAAGCTAAGATATAGTTTGTACGAGAATCATGAGAATTGACTCTTAGTAAGCTATTGAATATGAACCTCACCCTTTAATCATTTTTTTACAAGCCCCCCTGACCTTAAAAGGCTAAGAACTGAGATATAGTAGCGACCTCTTAAAAGTAGCTGGGCTTTCTCCCCGCTTCTGACGAACCCTGTGTCATAATTATGTGAAAGAAGATAATTTGCTCCTTAATGATAAAAGCCCTTCCCTTTGAAGTTTAGTTGGCTTATTTTCTCTCGTTCTGGCTCTCTTCCCAACTTAGACTTGGAAATAAAGCCTTATTCGTTGCTTTGCTCCCTATTTGGTTTGGTACGCTGCTTCTGCTTTCGTTTAAGCGACTTTAAGCTCCTTAACCTAAAATGCATCAAGTTTAGTTGTTTCAGATAGTCATCTAGTCAAAGACTTCACTTTTTCGAGCATTCATCCCTTTACTCCCTTCCCTAAGGGCGGAACTCTTCATCTCAAGTCTATGGTTTTCAGTCCAAAGCATTGACTTTAACAGACTAGCTTACCCTAATCGAATATTGTCCTCGACTCCATCCCTTTTTTAAAGGTGATCCTTCTGATAATGTCGTGCTTTTCCAACTTGCTTTCTTCCCATCTCAGTCATCTCTCTTACCTTTACATAAAAGATAAGGGAAAAACTCCTCTATTTGTCTAATAGCGAGGACAAAGCCAATAAAAGGCGGATTTAGATTTGACTTTGATTCATAGGAATGGACTAAACAGTAATAGTGGCTTGTTCCTCTTTTATTTGATAGTGGTACTTCCTTGCCTGAAACTAGCTTGACTTTGAAGATAAGTCCTCTTCAGAACTCTTTTCCCTTAGAAATATGGTTGATAAGTTAGTAGCTTTGACAAAGACAACTCTTTCTCTTGCTTCCTAGGACTTCCCCTCCATACATACTTTGTTTTGTACTTGACTCATTTTCTGTCATCGGGATTCCAGAAGAAGGGAAGGCTCTTTGGTCATCTCTCTTCAACTGGCTACGATAAAGAAAGATCTTATATCAGTGTTTTCCAATTAAAATTAAAAACCCATTGCCCCTTCTCTTGTTAATAATGACTTACCATTTAGAGTTTTCCCTCTTTCCTATGAAAGGGAGCAGCTTTCAGCTCCTCTTTATATAATTACATGCTTTCCTTATCTAACATGACTTATGCTCTTTCTTATTTTGTTAACTTTTTTGCCCTTACCCCCGTGTCACCTCTCCTTCCTTCATAAGATGATATGCCCTTAGTTTAGAATCAACCCAACGAAGATTTGCTTCCCTTCATTATGGCACCTCGCGCTAGCTGGGGATATTCTTTTGAGTTCCCTATGAGGCTATCCCACATAAGTAAGGGTCGAAATCACTAATGTACTCTAGTAGAAATGAATCCAAAAACCAAGCTCGATGTGTCATGTTCTAGTGCTGCCAATATAATGAAGTCCAAAAATTATGAATTAGGACTGTAAGTAAGCAATCAGTAAGGAGAAGCCATCATAAAGAAAGAAAAATTAAAAAAAGGTTTATGTTGCTTGCAGTTTTCTTTTATCGAGATTGAGATAGTGTTCAGTGTACTATACTAAGGTTAAGGTACTTCATCGAAAAGAATGCATTGCATAAACATTGAGATGCCCAAGAGAAAAGGAACATGGCGAAGAGTCAATGAGAAAATAAAATCGTGAATTATAAAGCGTGCTGAGAATTCGAAATTCGAGATCCATTAAGGTTAGGAAAGGTTTTTGATCACCACAAGATCATAGATGCTTTCGATAAAGGTGAGAAAGATAAAAAGGCTAAGAGCTGAGATAGGGCCTAAGGCCAAAGCTATGGCAATATGGTTGTATTCCTTAGTCATCATATTGGATTAATTACAAAGAAGAAAGGTGACAAATCCTAACCTCTTATCTCATCTTTCCATCACCTCCCTATGAGCAAAGGAGCTGAAAGAGATATGTCCATGATCCACATTCAATTTCACATCACTTGAAGTAGTCAACATATCCATAATCACATCTAATTCGTAGGATGGAAATCTAGTCAAGAGGACACATCCATGATAGAAGGAATGGAATTAACCCACAGCCAAAGTAAACGATCTTCGTAGATGCTAACATTCTAGAAAATCTCCACAATATTGTAATCACTCTCCAAAAGCTCTACCCAATTAAGCTATTAAACAGTTTTGGCCATCTTCTCATAGAATTCTACTGGAAGCACTTGGTGTAATCTGGCTGGAGGTTTGGGCATAGGTAAGGTATTTGTCACAAGCAACTGGCTAGCTCTACTATGAAATAGAAATAAATGAGAAAGTTATCGATTGCACTCAGTTAGAATTCAAAGATAATGGCCTAGTGTCAAGTGCATGTATGAAAGACTTTATGAGGAGAAAGGTATGTAAATATAGTGCTAGTTCTTGCTAGAACTCCTTTATCTCATACACTTCCTTATCTCTAAAGATAGGATGCCTTAAGTACCCAACAGCTGTGTGGGACCATTTTCTTATGTCTTTGCCAATGTTTGATTAAGATTATAAGTACAAGTATGTCCCTATGCCTATATCATTTTAGTCAGTGGCAGTGCCTTTCCTCACATTCTTTATGTAAGTTCAAAGCTTCTCTATACTTGTTGTCTTCTCAAGAGGATATTTCTCCCTACTTAATGCTTGACTAACCTGTGAGAGGTAGCTGGGGATGCTTCCTTGCCTGCTTTTTGTTACTCTTCTCTTACCAAAGACTGATCAAAAAGGATGACTTTTGGCTTTGTACATGTTGGGCTCAGGTTTTTGGCTTGGAAATAGCTTCCCTATAGTTATCGGCAGCACAACCAAGGCGGTGACGGGTTCTCTGCCTCTATACAAATGGAGCAATAAAAGTTTTGAAAATGAAAGAGAAAGCATAGCTCACAAGCCTTATGATAAGGCAAAGGCCTTTTAACTCATTCAAAGGTAGATCATAAAAATAAGAGCTAGTCGATGAAAGGAAGACTCTCTCGAAAGGTGTCTGCTCTAATAATAGAAAAGTTCGTTGCATCAACAAAGTGTAGTAGTCAAAACCTTTTACTTAAGCTCATCAATGTGTACTGCTCCAAAGTGAAAGAGAGGGCACTTCGACGCTAAATCAATCCCGCACAGGTGCCAAAACTTTACACTCAATGGAAAGCAAAAATTCTGACTAAATCCACTTTAAAAGCCATTCTAGAGGCCATAAGAATGGCTAGGCGATGGGCAGGCTTCGAGTGCCCCACATACTAATTCTTTATGCAAAGATGTAAGAAGAGCCAACTGCTTCATTTGGGATCAGTGCTTAGGGTTCAATATTTTTATTATAATTATAGTTATAAACCGAGTTTCTTAATAGAAAAAAGTTAGGGACATAGTAAACCTTCTACTATAAGAGTGATTCCTTATGACTGGAAGGGGAAAGATTTTATCTTGAAAGACTGAGGCCTTGGCTAGCAAGATCGGAAGGTTTAGTGTCATCTTAAGAAAGGAACATCGAACTTTTGGGGTTGCTTCAGTCACAAGGGGAGAAGAGCGAACCATTCAAAGTCTCAACTCCTATCTGCCCAAGGTAAAGCATTCGATTTTAAATCCAATGATTTATTCACCTACAAACCTAATATTACGCAACTCAACCCTTCAGAGCAAAGTCTTTCAGGTGTTGGATGCGTAAAATAACCTATTCCTTTGACCTTTGACACCTTATACCTAGTTGCACTCCATCTTTACTTCCGCATTTCACTTATGCAGTTGGACTGACTAGTGGCTTGAAATTCAACCTGGAGACCAAGCTCTACCTCACACCTTTTGGTTCATTACGTACAAATACTAAAAGGAAAAAAGGCAGCTTTCGGTGGGCACAGAGCCTCAGGACTTGACACTTTAACACCAAGAAGCTTGCCCCTTGAGATTGGGTCCTTCATTTGGAACTACCCTTTCCCTTTCCAAAGTTGAATTCCTCATTGCTTTCCCCTTTGATCTGCACCTAAAAAAAAAAAGAAGTTTGTTATTGCCAGGTAGAATGATTCATTCAACCTCGGTATTGACAACCTTCACACCCTTCTCTATTATGTCGAATGAATCTTCAAATCATAATCTTCAAACCATGACTCCAATCATGATTTTATTAACTATATCTCAGGTGACAGGGGCAAGGGAACACTTCACAAAATATGCTTTGATAGTGAGGGAGATCTTTGACATTTAAACAGAATGACACTGTGTGGGTAAGAGATAGGATTCTTATCTGAGTCGCGTGCATCACAAAATGGATCTATGATTTCAAGTCCACTCGTCAGTTTTGAGAAAATCGAATCAATTGGCTTTTTTCTAAGCGATGCCAACTCGAGATTCTTATTCATAGAATTGGCCATCAAATGTATATTCATCCATCTATCATGTGCGTCTTCTTTAGTGAATGAAATAGGGACACATTTAATAGGTAGCAAGGGTAGAAAAAAGAGGTTCATAAAGGCTGTTGTTGAGGTTTTCCTTCCAACTAGCAAGGAAAGATCTCGTTTTGGTCCTATAGAATGAATGTGAAAAGAAGAATCTGGTTAAGCATATGATTCAGCTACCTAACGAAACAAATAGATAAATATTGGGATAGCCGGGATGACCTATTCCAAGATCAGATGATCCATCTCTTTGTCTACTTAGGAGGGCTCATTCAGATAGGTCAGATACAAGGGAAAGGGCCCATAAAAGAGAGATTAGATGCACTTTTTGATGCAGTTCACGATGCGTAACTGATAACTAGCTAAGCGTTATAGTTTATCGTTAGAATATCTATCAACATAGGAAGATGGAAAGAATATACTATATACTTTACGGAGAGTTAAAGAATAGGCTTGTTGGAGCTATATCTTCATACGAATGGCAAGGAATATCCATATCTATATATATTAAGTTCGGTCCTATCCTTCCCATCCATCTCATTAATATATGGAGGGAAGAATCTAATGGTAGCCTAATGACTAAGAGATTGTACACTGTCAACAAGGTATGTTCTTTTTAATCACCTCGGAGCACACTACTTGAAATAAAGCGCAATGAATAATGTGCCAAGCTACCTAACCAATTGAATAATTCTATAAGAATATGAGTAAGCTGCAAAAGAATGTTCCTTGCTTCCAGCTATCCTCATGAGTCATTTTTAATGTAATAAGTCCCGATAACAAGCTCTCCTTTCCTTATCATCGTAGTAGAGTAATTCCTTCTTGTTATATGATGTTAAATGCCTGAGTAAGTCTAGCCCGGGTGGGCTTAACTCAAAGAAAGTGTTTAATATCCCACTCACAATAGAATAGAATAGAGGATGTATGATCCGTACCATCTCCAGGATCAAAATTCTTTCCTTTGTCAGCTTAATGTAAGAGTCTTGTTAAACACAATCAACGTATGTCTGGTGATGCCCCATTTTCTTATTCCTACCTTCGCGACATGTGGTGATGATTAGGGAAAGATAGATAAGGTATCTGTCTATGTTAATCGCATCATGCAATGCATTCTCACTCGTTCAATCTTGTTTTGTTAATAAGAGCACAACCTAGGACTGGGGATGAATGAAATAGGATTGCCCGAATTTTCATTATCAGTTCAATGTCTTATAAAGTCTATATGAACTCTTACAAAATATAACAATGCATTAAATAGATGAAGCAACCTTCCCTTCCGTATATGATTTGGATGGGTATCGTGTACGTAAAGTAAAAAGAAAGAATTTGTCCTTCAACCTTTTTTTTCGTGGTAGGTAGAGGAGAGACTATAAGGATCAGATTCTTTCTTCAACAGCAGATGGAGAGGTGGGAATCAACCATTACTAGTAGTAAAGGTAAGGCACTCTCAGAGAAAATTAGTCCAAGAGGGAATTCAAGACTTAAGAGCCTTTTTTTCCTAAGCTTCTCTTAGGGATTAACCCATCCGTTGTACAAGAAAGGATTGAAACCTTAGCAAGCTGGCTTTTCTTTGATTTACCCAGTTGTCATTCTTTTTGATCCTTACTAGTTACTTAGAAAAGGAAGGTTAAGTAAAGATAAGTCCTTCCCTTAAATATAAGTCATATTTGGCCTATAGAAAGACTAACTACAACCATTCTAAAAGAGTGAATTGACTAGCAAGAAAGTCGGGCTTGCTATCTAGATTAACTGCAGCATACAAGGGGGATTTTCTTATTTTTCCTTAATTAAACTTCCCATGCTATAAAGCCATTCTTACTAGGTTAATATAAGAGGATCTATAACTATACGCACCATACTAATGTAAGCAAGGATCGACTGTTATCTGTTGGCATTCTTTTTTGTCTTTTTTCTTTCTATAAAAGAAGGCTTCATTTAACCCCACTAAGGACTAAGGGCTGATACATCACCCCAGGAGTGGGATTCTAGATAGAATTCTCGAGTAGTAAAAAGTAAAAATACTGAAAGGAAAGGTAGAACGATCCCCTGGGATGTTTTTGATCCCCCCAAAAAGCTCTTATTCGCTTCCTGGGTATATCCGCACTTTTTTCCTTTATTGTTACAAGTAGGATTAGACCTGGGAAAACTGACTCGAGACTTAAAACCCTAATTAAATGACCCCGACCCATACTCAACCTGACATCCGAAATAGGCTCACTTAAAACTGGACTCAAATCTCAAATAGAACCGAGCCAAGCCCTACCCGACTCGAAATTTTCTACAAAGTTGCTTATTTTTGCATGACAAGTATCTTGGACCAAAAATGGGCTGACCTGAAGTGGACCCCAATTAAAATTCACTCGATCTAAACTAAGCTGACCCGAAATGTTACTTAACTCAAAATATAACCCAACCCAAACTTAACCTAACCCATACAAGAACCGAATGACCCATTTTTCAGGTCTAATTAGGATCCTTTATCTATAATGACACAAGTGAATACAGTTATAGCAGTACTCATTATGCTGACTATAGATTGATTTTCTTGGGATGGTAGTAGGAGCCCTATTGTTATAAAGACAAGTTCTCAAGTGCAGGGACGGTGGAGCAGCTAAGCCAAACTAGTAGTTGAAGTCATAAGTGCAGAGTGTGTTGGAATTGTTTTTGATATCCTTCCTTTTGTAGTAAAAGAAAAGAGTACTTTCCATCGCATCAAGAACATCATTTTAATCCTCTCTCTTCTAGTTACTTCATATCAAAGCAATTTCTCTCCCTATTTTGGCAAAAAGTGTGATAAAGAGAACCTCACCCACTTCTATACTAGATTCCATATGCTTTTAGCTTAGGTATTGACTTTCATGGCTTGATGGATGAGGTCAATGTAACTACCATTCATTTCAATTTAATAGTAGGTATATCCTTTCCATATGCTTTAAAGAGGTGCATTAAGGGACTTCTAAAATAAAGAAAACAGGCTCCAAGACGGCTAGCCGTTGTAAGGAAAGGATATAATAGATTAAGATTATATAAAGAGAATAATTATCTTCAGAAAGGCCTTCGTTTGAGTATGATAAAAGGATCACAAAAGTGCTTAGTTCTTGATTAGACCACTTAACTTGGTTCACTAAGGAATAAATTAAATTAATAATCTACTTACTGACAGAAAGTCATTTTCCATGCCATTATTATAGCTCCTGGAAATCCCGGAATCTAAGATCAAGGCTGAATGGAATAAATTGGAAGGCGGAAACAAAGAAAGACAGAAGAGGGGGCACACATTGGTCTTAATCCTTTTTCGGCCTAATTCAAGAACTAAAAGTTTAGTAAACCAAGAACCCTTAGAGCAGCTTTAACGTAAACAAAGAAATCCCCACTGTCCCTGCGAAAGGTCAATGCTTTAATTGATTGAGAAAGGAGCTTAGCCCAGCGTGTAATTAATTGGTTACCTGTTATGAAGAATTGACAAGTTTGTGTTTGCATAGACAAAGAAATCCCCACTGCCCCTATGAAAAGTCAATGCTTTAACTGATTGAGAAAGGAGCTTAGCCCAGTGTATAATTAATTAGTTACCTGTTATGGAGAATTGACAAGTTTGTATTTGCATAGATTTTCGAGTCCTTAACATTAAAAAGGCTGACTTTTTATTTAATTTTCCACTGTCACACTATAATATCCTTGTGGATCTGACTGTTGGCCACGAAATTCATGGATGCTTTCACTTTCTCGGATATAACTAGATGAAGCTTGCTACAAAAGATAAAATCATTCACTAGACCACAGGGAACCTACTAATACCTTGTCATGCCATTCAGACTTCACAATGTTGAATATATCATAGGAAAAACATCTTTCCATGATATGCTCCATAGAGTTATGCGACATCCTTGTGAAATTCAAGACATGGGGAGGTCAGTATGAAGTGAAAGAGCCCTTGAAAGAGCAAGAGCTCTAAAATACCACCTCAAGATGAATCCAATGAAATACGTTTTTTTATATATCTATCGGAATGCTCCTGAGCTTTATTATCAGGGGGATAGTAGTTGGTCTATCCAAGGTGTGTGCTATACTCAATATGTTTTTGCCCTCAAACAGGGAGGGAGGTCTCATTGGCATACCTGATTAATTGCAAATATAATATTAGGATTAGTGAATGTGAGGTATTGTAAGGCTCTAACTAAACTTCTATGCCGTTTAGAATTTTCTTTTTGACTTCTCTCCACAGAAACTTTGTTCCTGACTGCCAGTTGGTGTAGGAGCTAGGACTTTGTACTTTTGAAGAGAGGCCTTTAGAAATGGGTTGAGTTTGATAAGCTAGAATATATTCTATAGCATCCTACAGCTCCAATTATTGAGTTGAGCCCTGCATACTTAATCAAACTTTCTCAAAGTCAAACTGCATTAGTTAGGAATAGTAAATGAACGATTTAAGCATCCAATCTTAACGCTCATATTCTTCTTACTTCCTTTCCCTCTCTATTATTCATAGATCATCGGTCTATCTAAGACCTAGAACAATCATTTCCTTGGTAGAGGGCTCGAAGGCTTGAGTGATGGTTTCTTAGTTTACTTACGATTCAAACTGATTTGGGCATGAAGGATGGAATGGCTGGCATATGCTTTGTGTGTAATCCAGGTTTTAGGGGCCTTCACCTGGATTCATTATGGGCTAAGATGAAGCCTTTTTCCTGTCTAGTGATAAGTGAGCTATGCTTAGTAAACTACTTTACAGAACTAAGGCAAGAGCCAAAAGCCTTTTGGGAATTGACTATGAACTTAGACTTAGAATTCCCCTCTTTCGAGGTCAGTCCTTTCAATCCACTAGAAGTGGACTTGTTGACTTAGCCATTGCTCCTCTCTTATCAAATAGGGCACCAAAGAAGGCCTCAACCACTGAGGAATTGTGAGTAAGTTACTTCCTGAAGCCATATTCTTTTATTCAAAAATACATTTAGGAAGTATGATTTAAACTGCAATTGCCCGAGGAAATTGAAACTTCGTTTTAGAGCTTGATATTTTTAAGAAGGAAGCTTTTGAGAAAAAAAATGTCCATCTATTTCTTTCTTTGTATATTGGGGCCTTTTCCTGAAAATGTAATTAAGCCTTACCTCTCGTTGCATGGATACGCATACTAGCATATGGACCTATCCTTGAGTGATAGGATTTTATTCAACTTCTGATGAAAGAATGAAAGCCTACTGCGACCAACAATGGAATTGTCAGATTAATATATGACTTTGCATTGGTTGCCATGAGGAAAGTGATCCCAAAATCGACGCACAATATCTTCTCTCTTCTGAGCACAATGTCTTAGTCTACTTTTTAAGGATTAGGGGATGTTTTTTTATAGCTACCACTTAGAAAGTGCGTCGAAAGGCTTCATCGATTGAGACTTAAACGATCACATACAAATAGGGGCGAGCTATGCAACTTCTCGAAAGAAAGCAATCTTTTGCGTAACTGACACACTCCATCGCTAAATCCAAACTTAGAATAAGGCAAGTGTTTCAAGTTAGGTTGGGGGGGGAAAGTGACTTGAAATATGGATCTATATATGTACTGTATTTAAGGACGGGGCAAATAAGCATCAATCAACAAGTGGCAGCAAGACTGACTTCACCTAATGTAGGTTCTATTGAGTTATGTGGTTAAAATGAGATAACAAGTTTCAGCCGTTAGCGAATCCCATCCTTAGCTAAACCCAGGATTCTTTTGCGATTCTAAGAAAGCCTTGCCTGCTTCTTATTATCTTTGGCATTCTAATCGTAGGCTTGATTCGCTTATATGGTATACCTTCTATCCTATGTCTTAACGCTCAAAATCGCTAGTCAATTTCTGATCTAATAATCTTGGGATGACAAGGCTTCCAAGGGTCACATTCTCTCTGTCCTAGCTCTCTGCTATATAAAGGTGCAAGATAAAAGCTAGAAATTGCCTTCTTTTACTTATTATACTTTTAGAGGGTTACCACTATGCCTGTCAGTATGCTTGAAGTTCAAAGCAATGGAATAAACTAAATAGGGTGAAGGGAAAGACTCCTAACCTTATAACAATGAATTTGTCTGTGAGTGCCCCTATAATGTAACTAGGTTGGCTCACACATTCAATTCGATTTTGAGTTTAACTAGAAGCAGACTTCTCAAAACTAGAACCCCTTCTTCTTGTGCCATACGTTGCTTTCATGTATATTCCATTTGAAATATATTCAATAAGCATTCATGCTATCGTACATGATTTGTGTAGGGAAAGATTTGATGATTCAGTATAGAGGGAGGAGTACTCACAGCCATGGCTATCTTCACATAAAGGCTAAAAACGGCTAAAGCTAACCTTACCTTTTTCTCACTACTATTACTTGCAGAGCTTCTCTTTTCTATCCTTTCTCTTATGGACTATATACATGCTAAGTAGAAGATAACTCGCCTTCCTCGCTTTATAACTGTATGATTGTAGATAATGTTCTAACATTCTCCTACTCACTTGCTTATTAAGTACTTTCTAAATAAATATAAAATGATATACTTATATAAAGTAAAGTACGTAACTCACTTGGTAATTACCTCACTGTCCTATTGAATGAAACTTTCTCGATAACCCGAGCAATAAACTACTTCCTACCTACCCTAGCATAAGAAATAGGATATCCTAATCTAGATTAAAAGATTGAAAGGAAGGATATAACAAATGGCTATACTTTAGCTCCTATACTCTGCTAGCCACCAAAAAGAAGATAGTATCCCATAAATATTACTAGCACAGATACTCACTCTATTTCAAATAGGAACAGGGCTTAACCTTTCTGTGCTTTATTTAAGGGTGACATAAAGAAGTACTCATTATCCACAAGCATAAATGCGTATGACAAGACTCGGAATATGTAAATTTCATCTTTCATTAATCTCTCTCTTCCAACCTTGGAGGTTGGGAGCTCACCCTTACAAGATCTGTGAGATAGCCTATATTCATATTTTCTTAGGCTAGCTATTAGCAGAAGTTATTGGAAACTCTATTGCTGAATAATGACAGGGCTATTTTTTATAAGGATAAAGGTATTTCCTATTTATCAAATTTCTGAAAGTCCCGAATCCAATAACGATCGCTCTAAGAAGCCGTTTCTTAGGACTTTTGTTGATGCGATAGAGGATGGTGGGCCCATAGCCTTTTTCAAGCTTGCCGCAATCACATCTAATGATCTTGGATTCCTTTTCAAGGTGGCCAAGGAAACCTTATTGAAAAAGTCTAAAGTACGTACTGCACATCTGAATGGAAATCGTCCATGCAATTTTAGCGAACCTGTTAATAAGACAATGAAATATATCTTAGACGCAGAATGGGCGATGTATGAGTTTTCTTTATCTAAATAGAAAATCAAACTCAGCACATCATACTATGTCTAAAGTGGATTATTATGTTAAACACTTTCTTTAAGTCATTAATGAGAATACGAAGTCTAATTTATATTAAAAGAAATAACAATAATAAATACTATGCTTCGTGCTTAGCTTTGTAATTCTTTTTGAGTTCAATAAGGTGAGTTCCTCTGAATAGAATATACACATTTTTCTATCAAAGAAGCAGCACTTGCAGACTGCCTAACCCAATTGTTGTTAAATTTTTGCAAGCGTGTGGTTAATCACTGTAATACTTCAGATGTCAATCCATAGAGATGGTTGTGAAATTAGATTCCAAAATTCTAGACTAATTTAAAACTAAATGCTAATTTAACCAACTCCAAGGTTAAGTTATTCAACAAATTGATAGATTAAGTAAACAAAATTGATTTTTTTTTTTGAAATTGTAAACAACGGCCTTTGCAAAGTAAAGAGAACCAAACTGTAACGAACTTGAAGACACCAACACTTAGCTGTCATAGGTTGACGAACTGGAGAGCAGGGGCACACGATATAGGGGGAAATGAAGTGAAATAGAGCAAAGCAAACACAACCCAAAACTAACATCAAGTTGAAGCTCAACAAAGTGATTATACTGTAATAGGAAAGAATAATGAACATCAAGGGTATCAAACTACTAACTCCAATTAAGCCAAGCTCAAATAATTACATGAACCTCAATTCTGAAAACAAATACAAATGAAGGAAAGAAACTGAATCTGGAAAGAAAAAAAACTCAAGTCACCAAAACTCCAGAAAAATAGAACTAAATCCCTAATTTCTACTCTACTCCCCTTCCCGTGCTCTGCGTTCGGCCTCTATTAAAGCCCCTTGAAGAACCTGTTCGTTGCCCCCACATAGTTGCCCTATTGAATGCTTAAAACAGTCCCATTGAAGATAATGAGTAATGATGGAGTGAATGAGGAGAGAGACGCCATGGCTAGGAATGGGAAGAGGAAGAAGAAGAAGAGATGCGTGATTATGGTGGAAGACGATGGCGGGGCACGGCTGGGATTGACACTGTGGAGCCAAAGGGAAGAAGAAAAAAGAGGATGGGGGGAAGATAGCTAAAGATCACATGCAAGGGGCGTGCCTCACTTAAGTGAGAAGGCTGGGCTGGACCATGGGAGAAAGAAAGATAGAAAAGAGAGAGAGAGCTGGAACGGGACTGGGTGGAACGCTGGTTAGACCGGCCCAAGGGAAGAGGAAAGGAAAAGAAAAAGAACTGCAAGAAGGAGGTGGCTGGGCCTCCGTCTGGGCCTCGGGTTGGGTTGCTATCTTCTTGTTTTTATTTCCCACTTGATTCAATATTGAACAAATTGAGCATCTTATTCAATTTTTCCAACTCTTCTATAATCCTACAAAATAAACAAAAACAATATTAAAATCCTAAATTAGTAATTTATTTTAAGCAAATATTAGATAATAAAGGATATAAAATATCATAATTTCTGGTTGAACAAATACCCCCATACCTAAGTTTTGCTCCTTCTCAAGTAAAACAAAACTAAAAATCCTATAAAAAAAATAAAATTCCTAAATCGCTTTTGTAGGAATCACGGTTGTACTTAGCATGTGCAGCAAGCTCTTTAGACCCCTAGGTTGCCCCTAGTGGATGAGTAAGGTCTCGTGAGGATTTTCAGAAGATACACCCATAAAATCTATAAAAGAAAACATAAACAAAAACTCGAAAATCTTTTTTGATTTTTTTCAAAAATTAATATATACAAAACTGGGGAAAGATATATACACATTCTAATCCACTAAATCACCCTTGTAGCAAAGATATTGGCTTGCATATAAACGTACTCAATAGGCTCGCTACCCCATGAATGTCATCAAAATACTAACATTTCACCTCACAGGACATCAAGACTTGAAATCCGTCCCAGTGCTTGTGTGCATGTGTATCATCATCCTAGGGTTTAGGCTTACTAGAATCAAACTCAATCCCACTAGACTGACACAAATTACATTATTGATTTATTAACATTGGAAGCATGCTTCCAGTAGCAGGATTGCCTCAAAGGGTACACCCAGTAGTACGTGCCTCAAAGGGTAATGCCCAGTAGCGGATGCCTCAAAGGGTTACTTGTCATTCCAAATTTTATTTCATTTTCTTTTTTTTCACTTTTATTTTTTTTGTTTTATTTTCTTTTTGCAAAAAGCAAACAAAAAACCCAAAGTAATCGTGTCAAAGACAAGTGGGAGAGTCAATATTGGAATATTAAGACTTTAAGACAATGAGGATGATATAAATAGGGATTGGATTACACAGTGATAATGAACAAATGGGGTTAAAATTAGGGCTACGAATGACACACTGAGGTTAGAGACCTAACATGCACATCATGCTTCCATACAAGCTAATAATAAAAGCACAGGGGATTTAAGTTTATTAGAAAAGTACAAAGGTTCCCCAAAAACAAAACAAAAACTTTTTGGATTTTTAAAAATTTTTCGAAGTTTTTTTTTTCAAAGTTTCTCCAAAATATCCCTACATCTAAATCTCACAATGTCCTCATTGGGAGTGAAAAGAAACAAAAAACACAGAATAAAAACCAAAGAAACACAAATATACAAAATGAAATACAAAACTCAAAACTAAAGACAAAGACAAGACTCTAAAATTCAAAAGAAAACAACAATAAAATAAAGTCACAAAAATATATACAAAAGGAAACAAATTGAAAAGAGAAATAGAGACGAACAAGTATACCAGATCAGGTGTTACATTACACCTAAGCTATAGCCTCCAGAAATCTATGCAAATAGGGGATTATGGAGCATTAGTCACTCCATATCAAGTTGAAAATTGCTATTCAAATCAAAACTCATTAGAGCACGTAGCAACTTATCAAATTCAGAAGACCGACTCTCGTTAAAAGTAAGATAACGAACATGTAAGAGTTGGCACCAAGTAAAGTACATCCACCTTATCAATGCAGCATAAGTAAGTGCTCATTTCAACTTATCAAATGTATGGGCCCAAACATCAAACTAGCAGATGTAATTCAAACTAGCCAGCTGGTGGGTCATTGGCCTAGAAATTGCGTTCTCATGAAAGATCAATCTAGGCAAAATGGTGGATGCAAAGTTCACAAGTGTGTTAAATCCAATATGCGTATAAGTCTGGTCTAAAGCAAATTTCTTATTAGCATTGTTCTCAGACTCAATAAATTCAGACTTGCAGTTTCCAAAAAGGAGGTCAGTTTGGATGGGTTCCAAAGAAAACGATTCATATTCGGCTCACAAGTCTACATCCAAACCCACATTGATATCAAACCCATATGAAAAAGATTCATATTCTATAGAAAGAATATCATCATCGAATTTCAAAGTAGTGGGTGTAATTACATCCACAATTATCTCCTGTAAAATATTACGTCTGACTTATCAAAATCACGATGCTCAATTTCAAGTGTGACACTCATATTTAATTCACTAACACTCTCAAGGTCTTCACCTTCCTCAAACTCACGAGAATGATGAAAAGGGGCAGGTGGGACGGCAGAAACTAAGACATCCTCAGTTACATCCACAGGTGAGCTAGTGTGAGGTGCCAGGTCTTGTGATAGATATGTAAGGAAGTCTCCCTCTTGCTCTGCACTAGGCAAAGGCATGTCATTATTCAAATCGGGTCGAGCGAGATAAGAGGGCTCAAAATCATCATAGAAACTAACTTCAGGTTTAGGAGATCCTAAACTAGAGTCAGGCTCATTACAATTCTCCCTACTTTGATTAAAACATTGAGAATATTCAGCAATTCTCACCTTCATGTTCTCTATCATTTTATCAGTCAATTCATTTATCTTGTTTTCCACACTTGCATAGGTAGCATCAACATAAGCACGATATGGACAGTTATAAGTATCACAATAATAAGAGTCACAATATTCACACAAAAACAGGGGACACACGAGAATAAGAGAGGTCATGTGAATATAGAAAATGATCCTGAGGGTAAGGACTGATAGGAATAATACTCATTATGAAGTGGGTAACCAAAATTCTTCTGAGCGTGTTGAAGCTTGTAAGTATCCCAAGCTAATTTTTCAAAGAAATCCCAAACTTCATCTTGAGTTTTAGATAATAATCCTAATACACATCCAGGATAAATGGTTTCAATATAACCCCAAGATTCAGAATTTAGACTGACAGGAATGACCTCACAAATTTTTCATTTTTGAAAATTTTGATTCAATTGAGCACGATAATCATTAAGTCGCGATATGTAGCTCCAGAAAGGTTCATGCTCGAATTGTGGGAAATTAAAACTAGCATTCTTGAATCTAGTATTTTTTTTTTTAATTTTAAGAATTTTTCAACTTTTTTTTAGAATTTCAAGTTTTTAATTTTTTAAACTTTTTTTTAGAAAAGAGAATGCATCGAGGACACTATTTACAAACCAATGACTAAAGCAAAAATAAGAGACTCAAATAATTAAGTGAACGAAACAAAATAAACTAAAAAAAATAAAACGATGCTACCAAAATAAAAGAAAGAGCAAAATGACTCAAACATCACACAAAATATAAAACGAACACAAACACAAAAGAAGAACATTTTTTTATACTTTCTTCTTTGTTGATGCTGCTTCTATGACTGTTTCCTACGAAATAACCAAACAATTAGTCTCTTCTTCTGGTTTTTTTTCAAGCAGTAAAATCACATGAAATCGCAAAACTATATTAATCCAAAGCTAAAACTACAACTCAAATTAAAAATCAAAAAATAATCTACGTAAAACTAAACTAACACACACAAAATCAAAAATCAAAAATATGAAACGAAAATGAAAACGAAATCGATGCAAACAACTAAATTACGACTCCACTATATAGCCTTATTTCACAACGCTATCCCTGGTAACGGCGCTAAAAACTTCTTGTTAATTTTCCGCAAGCGTACGGTTAATCATTGTAATACTTCGGATGTCGATCCACAGAGATGGTTGTGAAATTAGGTTCTAAAAATTCTAGACTAATTTAAAACTAAATGCTAATTTAAACAACTCCAAGGTTAAGTTATTCAATAAATTGATAGATTAAATAAACAAAATTGATTTTTTTTGAAATTGTAAACAATGGCCTTTGCAAAGTAAAGAGAACCAAACTGTAACGAACTTGAAGACACCAACACTTAGCTGTCATAAGTTGACGGCAGGGGCACACGAAACAGAGGGAAACGAAGGGAAATAGAGCAACGCAAACACAACCCAGAACTAACATCAAGTTGAGGCTCAGCAAAGTGATTATACTGCAACAGGGAAGAACAACGAACATCAGGGTATCAAACTACTAACTCCAATTAAGCCAAACTCAGACAATTGCATGAACCTCAATTCTGAAAACAAATAAAAATGAAGGAAAGAAATTGAATCTTAAAAAAAAAAAACTCAAGTCACCAAAACTCTAGAAAATAGAACTAAATCTCTAATTTCTACTCTACTCCCCTTCCCGTGCTCTACGTTCGGCCTCCATTAAAGCCCCTTGAAGAACCTGTTCATTGCCCCCACATAATTGCCCCATTGAATGGTTGAAACGGTCCCATTGAAGGTGATGAGTAATGATAGAGTGCATGATGTGAGAGAGACGGCATGGCTGTGAATGGGAAGAGGAAAAAGAAGAAGAGATGTGTGATTATGGTGGAAGAAGATGGAGGGGCACGGCTGGGATTGAAACTGTCGAGCAAAGGGAAGAAGAAAGAAGTGGATGGGGGAAAGATGGCTAAAGATCACGTGCNATGGGTGTGCCTCACTTAACTGAGAAGGATGGGCTGGCCAGTGCGAGAAAGAAAGAGAGAAGAGAGAGAGAGAGCTGGAATGGGATTGGGCTTGGGTGGAACGCAGGTTCGACTGGCCAAGGGAAGAGGAAAGGAAAAGAAAAGGGACTAAGAGAAGGAGGCAGCTGGGCCTCCGTCTGGGCATCGGGTTGGGCTGCTATCTTCTTGTTTTTATTTCCCACTTGATTCAATATCAAGCAAATTGAGCATCTTATTCAATTTTTCCAACTCTTTCGTAATCCTACAAAATAAACAAAAACAATATTAAAATCCTGAATTAGTAATTTACTTCAAGTAAATATTAAATAATAAAAGGATATAAAACATCATAATTTCTGGTTGAACACCAATGCTCCTCTTATTTTCTGCCTGTCAATCCAGTATTGCTTGTGTTCTTTTAAGAAAGTCGTATCTTCATGATCCTAGTGATAT
>NCQT01077977.1:19165-30498 GCA_002740465.1 Stenocereus thurberi | reverse complement strand
CTCTCTAAGCTCTCTCTTTCTCTCTCTAAGCTCTCTCTCTCTCTCTCTCTCCCCCTCTCCTGTGCCAAAATTGGCAAAGTCTATTTTGAAATAACCAAAGAACCTAATGTATCAAATTATAACTTGATAGGCTTAGGGACAAGAGGGGATTTAAGTTTGAAAGTAGTATCTTCCATCAATGACAACGGATCTACGACAAGAAAAGCAGATCTACGACAAGAAAAGCATAAGGTAACATTCAGGAGATGGAGGCAACAGGGGAGTCAAAAGGGGAGAAAAGGTTACACCGAAAGAGAGGATAGACTAACATCAACAGGAATACTACAATAATATAGGACTTTCGCCTCAGCAATGCTATCTTCTATTTCTATGTTAGGGATACAAGATTGATTGTGGCAGGGTATACCATAATGGGGTTTGCGATCTAGGATCGGAGGATTTGAATGGCATGTCTGTCTATGATGGACCGTCACCCTTCCCTTATTCTTCTTGCAATTAATCTCTAATGATAGGCAAGATTTTTAAGAAAAAGCCTAAGAAAGCCGATTTACCGAACCAGAGGTTATATTTAATCTTGAATTGGAGATGAAAGCCACTCTCAATGGAAACAAAATAGTCTAGGTTTTTCTTCCAGATGGATGCCAGAGAAAGCATGTGCCTTGACTTCCACAACTCAATAAATCTTATCCCAATGCTAACTGCCTTTCATGTTCTAGGTCACACAGCGGATATGTGAGATTTCCTAACTCTACATGTAAGTGGGACCAGGTGGGGCCTTTCAGATTCAGTCAATAAGAAAGTCATCTTACTAAACCTTAGATTATGTATAAGCTTGTTAATATTAGAACCAATCCATTAATATGTTTACATTCAAAATCTTTCTCCAGGCAAGGATTAGGATAAGAGATCCCTTGCCAATCCCCTTTATAATCATAGTATGTGGCTGAAGCTATTGCAGCTTTCAACTAGGCTGTGGTCAGTCGAGGTGAAAAAATTCCTTCCTAAATCTAGAAGCGAATTGAAGAGTGATGAATCTGGAATGAGGAAAGGTTTTTCCTTTCTATTCTAGTAGTAAAGGCCCGAGATTTTCCTATGATGAAATTTTCCCTGTCTCAACTCTTTCCGCCTTTGCTTTGGATACTTGAAGGGGAGGTGGCGATTTGTGACCTTTACCTCCACTGCTTCCACTTTAACTTCTCCTACACTGATTAGTGATGCTTTGTTTGGCCCTGGAGAGTTGAATACTGAAAAATGACTCACATATATCAGCCAGAGAAGTATGTGACTCATACACTATCAACCATAGTGTATACTAGAAAGAAACTTTGTCTAAGACCAGATCTTATTGAAACTGAGATAGGACCTGAAAGAGATCATTGACCAATACTTCTCCCTCTCCATACTCAAGCCATGATAATTCCAGCCAACATCCCTAAGGTAGGCCATTATTCCTCTCGTTTCTCTCATCCTGTTATTTGCTTTAGTTTCATGTAATTCGCTATGTCTTTATCATTGTATATATGAAGCATCTTTATCTTCTCTATAAAAGCACACAATTCCTTTTATGAATTATGAAGCGTCATCTCAATCATGTTGGATAAAGACCATGGTTGAAGAGCTACAAGCTTTTGAAAGAAAGAAACCCTGGGAGTTTAGTTGCTTCCTTTTACTTAAGGTAAGCGATCGATTTGAACTTCGTTATGTTAAGGTAAAGTGTAAAGCATATGGCTCTTTTTTTAGATAGGTACAAAATAGAGTAACAAAAGGCCTTGCTCAAGAATATTGGATAGATTTGGAGGAAACCTTAACTTCAGTGCAGTTGTGAAGATTAGAACTTTGCTAGCTATTACTGCATTAAAGAAGTGATCCCTATACCAGCTAATGTGAAAAAATACCTTTCTACACAGTGCAAACATTGCATTAGTAGGCCCCATGTGATCCATCATTCAATGCAATAAGAGGGCCCATAGCTATTAATGTTGAAATAAGATTCACTTTGTTCTGTAAGGGATAAGGAACGGAAAATGTAGCATGGCAATCAGAGGCAAGTCAAGAAAAATAAGAAATTAGATAGATAGATTCGTGAGTAATGTAATCATAAAAGCCCATGGAGCGATGACAAGATAGGTAATCTACTCTTCATGGGTGCCGGAGATCCCTCCTTTCAAAGTAAGAGGATGAGTTAACTGACTGTCCATAAGGAGAAAACTGATATAGTATCGGCCTTTCTTTGCAACCATTATAAAGGCGCCAGAGCAATCTAGATCAGATTCACTGTTGGTCCTCACTTGGGTATGTCCCTTGCCTTAGTGGAAGTTCTAAATGTCGATAGAGTTACTTCTTCACTGCGTCCACAAATGATTGAGATGATTCCCATGAACCGTAAACTAAGACTGTGTCACTACTGTAGAAGTTGGAACTTACAAGATTGAAATAGATAAAGAAGGCATTCCCTTTCTTTCGAGAAGAAATAGAACTTAGACAAACTATACACAAGATATTCCGACATCGGAGTTTAGTCTCTTTCTTATCTTATTTGTATTAACTCGTTAACTATCAAAAAAGAAAGAACAAGGAAAGTAGAGTTGTACATAGTCTTACTTCATCTCCTTTTCTTATCTATAGACAACAGGGCACCCATTCAAAATGAAGAAGGGCTTCTTACTCCTTCACATCCAACCACTGGGCAGACAGACTTGACTCCTCGATTGGATAGTGGTACTCGAATGATACCAAGCATCCCTTCGTTTAGTATGAAAGAAGTAGCAAGGAATAATCTCCCTCATAGGGAGGAAAGAGGTTGACGATATGAATTTCAACTTCAACCAAAGCTTAGAACCTTTGAGTCTTTCCTGCTCTGACCCATAAAAAAAGAAAGAAGAACTTTGGGCTTCTACTCTTCTACAATAGCCCAGTGGCTTCCTTACGGTATACTTGCTCCCAAAAGCCCATCCATAGAACAGGAAGTCATCATACACGGATAGATAGGAAAGGCATTAAAATAATGTCGTACTACAGACAAAATATAGTCAATAGCCAAAGTATGTAAGGCCTACAAGAATAAGAATGGTCGAGGAAGGAAAAAGAATAAGATGAAGAGGCAGATTCCCTTGCCAATCTGGCATCAACCATGCCATACTCTATGAAAAAGCTAGAGGAGAAATATAGATCAAGTTGTTAGAGGAAGAGCCTATTACTTGCAGATCAGTGAGGAAAAAGAGCAGGCAAAATTATCTACAAAAGATCCTTTAACCAAAGACTGCTTCATTATATAGACAACGAAGAGTCAAGCAAGGTGATGGAAGAGTTACATGGAGGAATGAGGTTTTGATCCCCACATGAATGGGGGAATGTTAGCTGTAAGATCATGAGGCTTTCAGTGGATAACAATAGAGAACGACTGCCATCAGTACACAAAAAAGTGTCACAGCTGATTCAATATAAGTAGCACCTTTTTAAATAGCAGTTCATCCAAGGGAAACTTACTCAAGCATCGTAAGCCCTTTGAGATGTCACTTCTTTCCTCAACTGCTTTCCAATAGAATTGAAAGGAATTGGGTATATCTTATACTATAGATTTAATCTTGGTAGTGAAAGAACAACTTTAGTCCATTCCTACAATGGCATTCAGAGATTATTCTGCATCATTCGAAGATCGATAATTAGTTTAGGCCACTCACTGTAAAACTAGGATAGAAACCATAGGTTGGGGCTACCTAAACCTTTCCTTCCTGTATCTATGAATCAGCCCCATTTCTGTTAATAAGATACCTTTATCTCCCTTATCCTACACCTATTGGATAAGGAAAGCCTAACCCTTGAATTAAAACATGCATTTATAGTGCATAAATCAATCCCTTGTGCCAGTCTGAGGCACAGCTATCCCCTTTTGATAGTGGGATAGATGACTCGGTCTAGAGCAACTTGACCAAGCACGTGATACTAAGGATTTCCCTCTCCTTTCAGTCTCTGGTTAACAACTGCTTTCTCGAACAAAATTGATCGAATTAGACGTGTTAAACATATAGCTAAAGTAGCCTAATCGATCCCTTAAGGAGTACAGAACTTGGTAAAAGTGAGTCAGCACTTACACTTCGATTTCTATCCTTTCTTCTCTTATATAATTTTGAGTTTGTAAGATTGATCCCTCCCAAATACAGTCATGAGCTTCTATATGAGAAATCACGATCTCGTAGCACCACAGCTTGGGAAACCTCTACCTTACCTCGACAAAAAATCTATTGTTGGATTATTGTCTCATGAGGTAGATAGGAGTGATCCCAGACCAGAGCCAACCCGGGACGAAAGGGGTGGTTATCATGACTGAGTCGTGAGGAGCGGTCTTGGATATGGAGTGGTCATGAACAACCTATTAAGCATAGCCTCAAAGTTGGACTTTTCTGAGGTGGTAGAGAAGATATCGTTGTACTCTTTTCTTTTAGGAGCTTGAATAGTTTTCAAAAAACTCTTTCTTAACTGACTGCTAATCATGGTTTCGACTTCTTTTTACATTACACTATTTCAAAAACCCAAGGACTTAATCATATGGATATGGCAAAGACATTTCTAAATATATTTAGTATGGAGATGTTGGCACAAGAAGGTGAACTATCATTATATATCAATCGTTTGGTCTAGTTGCTATTGACTCAACTACATTGTCTTATTGAGCAGTCTTTTCTCATAGAGGAAAGAAAGATAGACTTGATCTTTTTCCCTTAGAGAGGCTCATTCTTCTTTCCCTGTGCTAGAAGATAGTGGTTAAATGTGCTATTCAGTGATAACGAAAGAGGTTCTGCATTTTCAAAGTGAAGAACCTATGTAACAGTGTCAGTTGTGCCTTTTCATCTAAAGAAAAAGCAATAATACATGTCTCACTGGAGGTAGAAAAAGAGTTTGGGTTCACCTGATCGAAGATCTTGCTATATAATTGTTCCTCGTCTGTAATATCCTAATATAATGATGTACAAAAATAATTCAAAAAAGGAGAGTTAGACTAACCACCTTCGCAAAGCACCATTTCTTAATGGTCAAAACCGCCATAGAAGCGAACCAAAAGATTATGAACGTTAGTCTTTCTTTATTCGACTGACTGACTCAAATCAATTGGGCTTCCTTATGGGTGATCTTTAGTTAGAAGAGAAGCCTTTCTTTTTGGGTCTTCACCTATCTACTTTCATTCCACTCCTTGTAAGTGCTTTAATTTAGAGTTCAAAGAGTAACCTACCAAAAGAAATGGTAGGAATACTCGAAGTCTCTCGGAACTGACAAATACTACTTGAACTTCTGATTGTCTTTCAACTAAGAGAGGGAAATAGAACCGAAAATAGATAACGCTTTACGAAATCACTATTTCACAGTCAATCATTGATTGACTACTATTCCCACATGAGTGAAAGGCTGGAAATGAGCCTCTGGTGCGGTCTCTTTAAGTGGTGTAATTTTCTTTGTCTTCTTATTCCTCATTTAACCTTATGTAATGTAAAAAAGAAGCCCTTTTTTTCTATTAAAGACAGGGAAAAACCTTGAATCCATTATAGCGACCTCGTTGCATGCGAACATTCTTTGGAAGCACTTTTAGCATAAGAAAATAAAGAGGGGAAGGAGAATGCATTATAGTACCTAAGTCAGCTTAAGTAGAGGCAGCATAAAACGACTCAAAGCTAATTAGAAAAAAAGTGTTTTGTGCTACGTTTTGTCTTTGCCATAAGAAGCATTGCTATTAAAGATTAGCAATCAAATCTTTTTAATATCAAGAGTAGACCCTCTCAAGTCTTTAATGAAAAGACCAATATTATTAAGTTGATTGACTAAATGGGAGCTTTTATTCTCTTAATAGTAGTGAATTTTGATTCAAGAAGTGAAGGGAAAGGCTCTGGAAAATTTCCATTAAGTGCATCCATACCCAAAAAATCTACAGTAGCTTAGAAGCATAAGACTAAGCTAATTCATTCCCCTCCGAGCTGTGCTAAGGAGCTAACAAATGGAAGGATACCCGCATGGGAGGAAACCCAAGCTTATTGAATCGTCTCTACCCTTACTTGTATTACCTTGTCGAATGGGCTTATCGTTTATTAAGATTAGCACCTTTTTCAACTGAAAAGAGCTAGCGATCATTAAAACTGGTGAACTTTTTCATATTTCAGCGCTACTATTGTTCCCTATGTGTATATTGTTCAAAGATTCTTTCTATGGTAAGAAACATTAGCCAGCAATTTTGATTCTCTCTTGACAAAAGATTACATGGTAAGATCCACAATAACCTTTCTAGCATCTTCTTTCGAAGCTATTAACAACCAAAAAAAAGATTATTCTTTGAAAAGCCAAAAGGTAGTCTGCCTGGTATCATATATAAGATAATGGCAGCTTTGAGTAATGATATTTCAAGTTAGGGAAAGATTAATGGGCTTGTGGCACCAGTTCTTCCCTCATCAATCCATAGCATATGTATATTATGTATATAAAGAAGTCATTAGTTCTCTTTGCGATGACGACGGGTCACTACTTGGATATTCCCTCCGATAAAAGGACTTGAAAGAAGGGCTTTTTCTACTCGTTAACTGAGCAAATCACTTTACTAGGAATAACGGGAACAATTTATCCTAATCCTTGCTCTGAACCAAGGTACATAGCCTTTTAACATTCTCGTTCTCTCTTTCTGACTTAGTCTACCCAAGAAAATGGTTCCTTCCTATTGATAGCACATGTGAGAAAGACCCCCTGATGGGTAAACTTCACCAATTTCCCAGGAATGAGGAATGAAAGAACTGCTGCTATCTACTCACTCTTATAACTGAGAGGGGAAGAGTGAATACCTGGAAGATAAAGTTCTCTTATTCCCGAGATCAGGGCATTAACTGCTTAATTTAGAAGTTCATACTCGATAGCAATAGCTAATGTCGGAAGAGAAATCATTAGTGTTTTAGTTCTACAGCTCTTGCCTTAGATGGAAAGTTGGCAAAGGCTTCAGACGCGGTCTCCAGTCTCCTTTTTTGGGCATGCGCCATTCGGTCTTAAAGCCTCGATGTCCGCTAAAGAAGATAGACATCAAGACATGTAGCACTCTTCATAATGATTCAGAAAGACAAGTAATGGTTGCTTTAAAAGGCAAAGGTTAACTTTTATTAGCAGGCTCAAGCAATATCAACTTCTTTTTGAGTTCTTGTACCAAGTCAAGGCGATACAATACTTGGACGATAAGGATGAAGCAGTCCTAGGCCTTATGTCCATACTAGATTTGAGAACTTTCTAGATGTGAATCATGGCCTAGTATAGTTTTGTACCCAACATTAAAAAGTGATGCCATATTAGACTTTATAGAGAATCACCTATCAGCCTTCAGACCTGAGTTTGAATTAGCTAGGGGGTATGAGCGGCAGTCAGTGCTTTTGCTCTCATAAATGGCAGGTCTTTTTCTATTGATGTGAAATAAGTGGTCTTAGCCTTTATGCCACATTGTCGAAAGGGGTTCAGTGAGACTCGGGCTTAGCTTTTTGAAGTAGATGTTGAAGGAAGAAGGATCGTTGTTAGCAGAATCAGAGATCTTAGGTAAGAAGGAATGAAGAAGCTCACACCAGGCTCAGCGAAAGACGATGAAAAGGCTGCATGTAGGCATGATCCTTCTCGACTCCCTCTAATGTAGTAGGTCAACTCATTCTCCTTCAATGCAAGAAGTGAAAGTAAAGGGATTAGAGAATCTATAGTTTATGGTTCCCCTGTTCATTAATTGGGTCAGTTCCAAATCTACTTTGTGAGACCTCTTATTAATATAGAAAGCGAAGGGGATACCGTCTCCACGAGATCACAATAAATCTCTTCCAATGTTATTGATCAAGAAAAGGATTTAACTCAAGCTAAGTCTCTCATTGGAAGTCTTTCCATTCCCGATTCAATTACAACTGTTATCGCTAAAGCCCAATTTAATCCCACTTGAGAGACTGGGACAAATCCTAATCTTTAAATTGCATCAATAAGATAGATGCCTGAATCGAACATCTGACATTAGTCCCTAACCCATTGCTCTTTGCGTGAAGACCATATACGCTCTTAGCTGCCTTTCCATATGCCAAATCTTTCTCAGCTTTCATTGATTTGGCGAGGCTCTTCATCTAGCAATCGAAGGTCAGATTTGGCTTCATTGCCTGGTTCTCAAAGATAGGAGAGATCTCAAATCAGGTTTAACCAAAAGTGAGTCATTATAGGGTTCTGTTCCTTACTTTGAGGGAGTGATACAATAGGTGTTACCATTATGCGGATGGATTCTATTACAACAGAAAGTTTTTCTAACAACAACAGGGTTATAGCTCCCCATACTTTTAGAAGTCTTCTACCTATGGTCAAGCTAGCGAAGCCAAGTAAACAAGCAGTATACAGATGCCCGAACTAGCAGAAAACCCCTTCCAAAACCCCCTTTGTATCCTATTATCAAGCTTTTGTAAGTTCCTTTTGGACAGAGGGAATAGCCCCTGCTGAGCTCAGTGAATCCATGGTCGACCAACTAGCATGTTAAAGGCCAATATGATATGTAAAGCCTAAAACTGAACAATGAAGGTTCATGAGCCAATTTCAAGAGCTAGCTCAATCTCTCATTAGGATTCTCTACAAATGCCATCAAAAGCCCTTATCACCATGCATGTTTTCCACATGTGAGTTTGATATATAGGTTGTTTGTCTAGTGTCACCCTTGGGTAAACATTTAGGGTAGAATTATTCTCTATAAGAACCCCTACCACGATCATGTCTTTGCATTTGACGGTGATATATAATGGGCAGATATGCCCAATTTTATTCGAGTTATTTCCTCGTTAGTTAAGGTGATGTAATTTCTCACTACAATTGATCCTAGGAGGTTATGAAATTTGTCTACAAAGACATCCTTAAGGATGTGAGCTTCAATCAAACACTTCCAATAGGTAGTTGATTTTCAAAGCCAAGTAGTAGAGAGAGGAAATCTTTGAGGGCATTTTCTCCTTTTGTTCCACGATATCATATTCACTACATTCGAAGCAACTTGGGAACTTCTTAGCCGCTTCCTCAGATAATTTCTTTTTTTTTTCACCTCCACTCTTGATTCTTTTTTAATATTTTAAGACGTTTGTAAGAAGTCAACCAAAGGGGAGAGGAGTGAAGCTGCTTTCACAGGAAGTGATGCAGTGGACAGGATTCAAGTTAATACTAGACTGTTTTAAAGAAGCTTTAAAGTTGGTCATTATTGCTTTGCTTCGTTCAGTTATGTAATTATAGTCGTTCGTTAATCTGATGAAGGACCAAATCCTGTGGTACCCGAATCTAGTGATCAACTGATTGCTCAGATTTCTATTCTAGTTTATCTTGCTTGAAGTGTCAACTCTCGTTGCCAGCTAGTTGAATGGATCATAGAAGGTACAAAATGTGCTTCCGTTCCTTCACCTACTTCTGTGCTTGTTTACCAATCTGTGCTTGTTTATCAATCTGTTGTAATTGTTTATGTAAAAAAAAAAACTGTGTTGTAAAATGTTTTAATAAACAATTTAGAATTTTCAAAGAAGATCATGTAACACAAATTCAAAGTAAGAGTTAGGAATGGTACATATGTTGTCTCCGCTTATAGCTCATATGCTTCCCAAGAGTAGCCCCAAGGAAGAAATAGGATATTAAGATATCATCCATTTCGCAGATTTACCAAATCTAGTTCTTGGGATAATACCCAATATGGATGATGACCTTGTCTTAATGTCGCTTGTGCATATGCTAAATGAATCCTTTCTACGCAAGTATTTTCCTGCATAAATCATTTTGTTTTTTGCACAGCTCACAGGGAGTTTTCTAAATCCATTTTGAAAAATTATGAAGTGTCTTATATTTTTCAAATTGATTTAACAAGATCATTGATGACCATCTCTCGCACTACTCTATTGATGAAGCTTTCTTCAATAGTTATGGATGGTGGCATTATGGAATTAATTATAGCATTTTTGTACTCGCCTATCGTGTATTAAAGTGGAAAATACTCAGTAGATTTAGGGGTATGGTATCCTACCTCCAGGACTTTAAACAAGTATACTACTTAATTTTCGTTGATCGAGTTTGATATGGAGTTTCCAAAGGTATATAAATGAAATTCTAGAAATTGAAACTCTTGTCTCATGCCCTTGCCACTATCCAATTGAAAAGTTGTATACTTATTATTTATTCTCTTCAGATAAAGCTTGTGAGTTAACAAATATCTCAATTTATCTGGTAATATCATCACTATGGAACCGGGGTATGATCCTGTCCCCTGCTACGGCGAACGGTGATGAAATTAGTAGTTCTTTAAATAATAAGGGAGAAGAAGACATCCTTAAATTATTTTTACAATTAACAAATGGTACGTCTTTAGTTAGAATGTAGCGGTGTAATGCACTTGCTTCCGTTGGGCTTCTAGAATAGTTTCCTCATTCTGCGCTTCCTATAGTTTATGCTTTAGAGGTCGTACTGGGCATAGGCTACGACTTCTAATTAACAAGTTTGACTCTTTCTCTTTCAAATCAAAGAGGTTTACATCTAGTAGATTGGAGGTTAATATATTTTCGTGTCTTACTTAGTATAAACAATTTTGCCTAACAATTGACAATAAAAGCCTCTAAAGACATCTCGGGAATAGGCCAACTAAGAATGCAAGATGGACCATTTTCGGATATAGGCGTTGCGCCCTCCAGGGGCTGACTGTATTATACCAACTTCATTTGAGTAAGGAATGAAAGACTCATAGAAAGCTTCATGTCTAAGATTGAGAAAGAAATGAAAATCAATACAGTACTTGCTTAGGGGCAGAAGAATTAGGTTGTTGTAAGGGCTGATGCAATTAGAAGGTAAGCAAAGAGCTTTGAGACTAGAAAGTAAGGAAAGCACGAACTACATCTGATGCCCTTACTATGAATACAAAGGCAGAGAAGGAGATCCATGTGAGAATGAAGGAGATTTCCTCTTTGCAATCTTGGTTGTTTTCTACTATCTATGCAAGCATTACACCTGATCTAATGCTTGATGTAATTGAGCTCTAAATAGAAAGTATGGAAGAAAAAAGCTAATCATGAAGTCTGTCTCAAGGAAGACTAAATGAATAAGACTTAAAACTCATAAAAGAATTGGCTTAAACCTCAATCTTAACTTTCACAAAAGGCCTAAAGTAACCATGAATTGGAATCCTATGGAATTATTCTTTTCTTAAATCAAATTCTTTCATATAGGTGTCGATGATTAATCTCTTTTGTTACTTTTTACAAGCAAGGAAGATAGATAAACTAGTTTAGCTTGAGTTTTTCTCAGGCATTGCTAGTAGGCAAAAAACTAGTAGTGCATTAGTTTATCTA
>NCQT01077977.1:3669-18043 GCA_002740465.1 Stenocereus thurberi | reverse complement strand
GAAATGTAATACCCCTTCCTATACTCAAAAGGGTTTCCTCTTCTTCTTTTATAAATCAATATCTTTATTGAAGGCAGCTAACAGCTATAGGCTAGTAAACCTAGTAGCATTTAGAGAAAGGTTGTCTATGGAAGTTACTAGGCGTCTTCCTAAGGTTATGATTGAATCGGATTTCTTCATGCCTTTGAACGAGGGAACTGTGGGATGGGATTTCGAATTCCGCCACAATTACCGAGGAAGAACATTGCCCCGAATTGAAAAAGGAGAACTCAAAGGTAGAATGCTCCAATTAAACGGAGTTTGGACATGGCAGGTAAGTTCGAGGAATCATACAAATAATTACAAAGCCAGGTGTGGCAATCCGGTCAACTAAAATAAAACAAAGAAATCACATAGATAAGAATCAAAATCCTTCATAAGGCTAATCTTGACAGTTTTCACTTTCGATTGAGAAAGTAGTGGGCCCAAAGAGCTCTCCCATAAGTGCACTGAAAGGGGGCCTAAGATCAACCTATTATAGGCTAAAATAGAATAAAATTGTCTTTGATTGAGACTGAAAATAGATATATAGACAATGTGTAGTGTAGTCAATCTTGACTTCAAAATGTCCCAATAATGCTTTTCTTTTTTCATGTCTTTAAAGTTTGGTAAACCCAACTGGCGATTTATGTTTAATCGTCCTAAATTGGGAGAGCAAGTAACAAAGAGAAAATCTCATCCCGTGCTTTCAGGCTTAGTTCAAATAGAATTCCTCATTGAAAGGGAACCCTTTCATAACAACAATGATCACTCACGAAACACTATCTATATTTGGAAGACTCTCGAATTAAAGATCAATAAGTATTGAATCTCTTCTAACACACTAATCAATTGAGTTAGTTGATTAGCCTAAACAGGAGATCATTCTTATTCTTAGTGATAAAAGCCGTCATACTTGATAAGGATTTCTTCCCTTGTTTGACTGGTAGTTCTAATATGATATCTATTAATAAGTTAGGATCAGAGTGACTCCGCCTACCCTTAGGATCAATGCTGAGGAAGAAGGAGAAGCTAAACAAGAAAGAGGAAAATTATTTCTCCATTCGATTGACGCAAGTTCTATCTTATAGAAGACATTTTTCTTATAGCTTCAAGGAACTTTTTCAAATAACCAGCTTTCCCATCAAGAAGGTTTTCAAGCCATAAAGCAAAACTAAGAAGAATAGCTCTATAATATTGTACCTGTGATAAAAAGGCAAAATTAAGTTATGTGTTTTTCTTTGAAAGAAGAATTATTGCCTTCCTTCATCTCTCTCCCTTTGTTTCAAAACATAGAAGTACTTTGTGCTTTTAGGAGCAAAGATATGAAGGAGCTTACCTTACTAAGGCATTCATTCAAAGGATATTTGCGTGTCATACTTTACTTTGATTAGAATTCTTCCCCTCTCCCCCTGAGCTACCTTGAAAGCGCAGATGAGTAGGAATTTCACTCTGGTTGAATTACTTCTATTCTTACCTCTTTAGCCCAGTCTTGAAGGAGGAGACCTATGCTATTAAGAAGTCCCGTCACTGAGACTGACTATTCTTGCATCTAGAAGGAGTGAAGAAATCTCCATAAATAACTTGACTTCCTCTGTTCTCTTTTGCTGCCTGATTACTCATCTTATTAAGCAAAATTAAATCAATTCTCTACCTTACTGTCTATGGTGATTCATTCTGGTTTACCTATGAATCTAGTTTTTGATTGGTTACTATACTCTCTATTTTCTCTTTGAGCTTGCACCCTGTAAGGACTTAAACAATCACAAATGAATTATATAGTATATCCTGGGACATGTTGAATCTAGCTATCCCCCTTTAAGTCTCTAGAACTCTAAGTGTAATAAGTTCCTTATTATAATCAACCTAAAGAAAACCATTCTCTCAAGCCAGTAGAATTATTTTTTCTTCTTCTTATAGTGTTCAGGCCTAAGAAAACAAAGTTTAGAATGAAAGCTCTTTTAGACGTAGGCTTGAATCGAGGTTAATTCATGATTTGTGAATTAGTTGCATTTGGTAGAATCATAGATAAGAGAAAGGAGCATCTCCTTAAGATCCTAAGATGTCATAGACGTCTTCATGCCTCACATGGCTCAGGTGAATTTCTTGTTTAGCAAATAGATCTGTTTAAATGAAATGATTGATGCTGTCGTGATTAAAAAAGGAGAGTTCATAATGGTTATGCTTTTTCAAAATTGTCCACTCTTGTTGACTCAGCTGAGATTTCCAACGTCTTTAATTTCAAGAGAGTGCCCTCATGAGAGATCCTTTCCATCCCTATGCGTTCCTTCTAAGAAGTTCTCCCCCATGAGAGATCTTTTCTGTCATTGTGCGTTCTTTCTAAGAAGTTCTCCCTCAAGGGTAGTACACAAAGCTGTCATTACTTCATCTAGATATAGTTAGAAAATAAAGTCATCAATGAGGAAAATATAGATATGTAGATTGGTGTTTTACTTTCCTATTTGTATTTTATTTATGCCAATTTTGTTTACCATACCAATCGATTCATATGAATAGGCCTAAACCATAATTAACTAACTCATGAAGACCCCTTCATGCCTATACTTTGAAGGGTACGTATAATAATGACCTTTATTATGGCTATATCTTACAAGTATCGGAATTATTCCAGCAAATCAAACAGTGCAGGTAAAAGAAGTATCTGTTAGCAGGCGCTCCGTTCCTAATAGGCTCAAAATTGGCGTCAACTGATAAGGGAGCCATTTCTTCTTAGGCATTATTAAGCAATTGACCTAGTTGGAACTCATTTGAATAGGTGGAGAGCTAGCCTTTTCAAGAGGGACTAATTTATGCCTTGCTGTATGGTCTATGTCCTAGCTTTTATTATGCCTAGTAGTGGATGTGAGTTTTCATCTTTCTATCTTCTATCTTCACAGTATAGCAATTGGTTTCACAAGCTATTTTTATCTTCTTGTATTATAAGAAAGGGCAAGAATGCGTGCCAGAAAGGTTGCAGCTATTAGGAGTTCGGTGGGTAAGTAGACTGCTCAAGTAGGCTAAGAGACAAACCGTTTGGTAGGGTGCATTGGTGCTTAGTCAGGAAACACAACAACTCTTTATCTAAAGGCTTGTAGCTAGGTGCCTATCACTCGAGAACAAAGTCCTAAGAAAAGTGGTCCTCCTTCAAGTAACGTGACGACTGTCAAGAACTGCAAGGCGACCGAGTCAAGCTCAAGGAATGAAGAGCTATTCAAGCTTTGGTCCTTACCTAGTTTAGTTTCATTTAGACTAAAGTGGCAACAGCACCTTTACCTCTTCTTATTCTTAGTGACATAGAAATAAAGAATAGATTTAATAGTCTTATTCATTCTATTTAATAGAAAGTACTTGCGAGCTCCGTCTTTCTATTCTTATTCTTAACAAGTCTAATCTACCAACTAAGACAAAGTGAGCTTAGACAAGAAAACTTACATCAATCACAATTGTTGACCTTAGCAACAAATAGCTTGCATGACCGGTATAGCACTAATAGAGATGGATAGAGTTTTCTGCGTCCATCAATCTGGTAGGAAAAAGTAAGATGAAAGCCCATTGGAGTCATCCTATAAAGGGGACAGGGATCACACTAGGTCTATGTAAATTTCATAAGCTCTAAGTTAGATAGAAAGCTTCTAAAAGGACTGTTTATACTATGATAAGACTGTTAGAAGTATGGTTGCTGATATTCGTGAGGTTTATAGATCATTGCTTAGTTTTAAAGATTGCTATGACATCAGTCTACCTTAATTTTTGCAAAAAGAAATTTGTCTTTCTACTTTATCCATCTATTTTTTGAAGGGGGGACTGGCTTTTGAGTTCATGCTATGTCTTTTTCATCATTCAAAGTGGCCTGTATCTAATGAGGCAGTACAAAGTGTCAATTTTCTTTGCTTTTAGTTTAGAATGAGTCCCTTTTGCCTTTAAGTTCAAGTAAAGGATTACATTTTTCTCTATTCATTCAAGGAGTGAGGTGAACCATGAGTCATGATTCCCGAGCAAGATAATCCAGGTTCCCTTCATTGCTTTGCCCTCCATCTTTAAGAAGGGGAGTAAGGTCGCATCGATTTCATCTAGCCTTGTAGATTTGCCTGACTCCTATAGTGGTCTCTTAGCTAATCAATCCAAGTTTAATAGCATGGCAGGGAAGTCCCATGCATTCGGGTTCGTCTATCCTTTAGTTAGTGATTTTTCTCTCTCTAGTGATTGAATTTCAACATGTTTTCCACTTGTGGGATGATTTTATCTAACTAAGCCTTTGATTCCTTCCTGAGCTTCAGTTAGTGTAATAGCCCTTAGTGTAGTTTCACACGTTTTTATTTTCTTTCCTTTTAAAAGCCATCCAACCGTGCCAATTCCTACAGTCCTAAGGAAGGCTGCTGTAACAAGCTAAGTAGGAGAAAATGAGGTCTTACCATCTAGTAATAAAGCGAGAAGGACAAGACATTGGAGGATAAAGTTAGCTAGTTCAACCAAGGACAAAAGCAATAAATGTTGAAATCTACAATAGCTGATCTCACACGGATTCTAAAGCTCTAGAGCAAGTCAGTTTTGAAGCTATCCATATATAGATTAAGGGGTAATTACATTGCTAAGTTCATATAGTATAAGTTCATAACTAGGAACCCATGGATGGCCAGGACAAGTTGATAGGTATTAGATTGCAGGTTAATAATAAATAAGTGGTTTCCCTTTTTTTTTAAGTATGCATGTTCCTCCAGCTTTTCTATGTTCTGTGTCACCCCTCTGGGTAAGCGTAGGAATATTTCTGGAAAGTTATATCATGTGGTATTTTTTATTAGCATTAGTTTAAAAGTCTTTCAAATGTCACATCTTACTCTATTGAATGCCCTTTTTGTTTCAAAACTAGATTTTGATTTTTAAGAGAGCTAGCCACTCTAAGAAGTAAAGCAAATGGGCAAAAATAATGATTATTTGTTCCTAGGACACTCTCTCATAATTAGACCTAGCAACGAATGAAATGAAGGTATTTAAAAAAACCTTATGATGATACAAGTCCGACTGACCTTGGATAGTGTACTCTTAGTCTGTAGGATAAAGACTAGCCAATTACCATTCATCAGATTCCCTTTTTGAAGGTTTAGTGCTAGGGGTTGGGTTCAAGCTATAGTTGCGTTCCATGGATAGGATGTTAACGATTACAGGTTTGATACATTACCAAAGAAATAGTACGTCCCAGTAGAGTCTTTCCTCCACCGTTAGGACAAGATTCTAGTGAAGGCAATCTTAGCTCCTACCTCTATAGATTTTCCTTAGCTCTGAATCTAGCTCCCAAGTTAGCTCAGGATAGTAGGCTATGAAATAAACGCTTAATTAGAGATAGCGGATCCAGTATCTATCACACATGAAAGAAAGAAAGCTGAGAATGAGGAGAGGATGTCACTACTACTAAGACCTTTCAAAGGTATATGTACAGGTTGAAAGGATATTCCACTACCTCCTAGACTAAACGAGATGAGGTTTTTTGCTCCCTAAGACCCTTCCTGTCCTTATCAGTCAAGTGGATTTCACTCCTCGAAACAAAAAGATCTTAACTAGATAAATATAACCAGAATTTCTGCCTATATTATTCCTGATGAAAGAATTTGAACATTTTGGTATTTATTTTACTAATTTAATTGAGAAAGATCTTGAGGGAATCCCTTCAGCGGTATTCAAGTCTCATGGAATCCATTGATACGATAAAGGGATCCCTCAGCACCGGGATCTGAACTTTATACGAGAACCCAAACCTAACTCATGAAGAAGACTAAAAGGTCTTCCTTCTTGGGTTTTTGAAGCTGAGGTTTTAGCCTACTTCAAGGACTTCTTTTCACATGGAAACATCAATAGATCATAAAGATCTTCAAATTCCTCATTGGCTATATGATCCCCACTATCGGCTGTGGAGAGTTTGATGACTTTCTTGGGAATGTGGTGTACGAAGTGTTATATGGGATCCTATTATTCGATTTGCTTTTGATGATAACAATGAAAACTTGACAAGGAACTATGAATCTTGTAATTTTTAATCCCCCTTTTGTCCACTCCTCAATGAAGAGTCGACAGAGTTGTATGAAGCTTTACCAAATCATTGTGTAGGAGGTCAGAGCAGTCTATTGAAGGAGGAGGGAAGAGATGTATTTTCACCATTTGGAATAGGGTAACCCAAAAGTTACGTGCTCCCCTTCATAAGTGGTTAATGTTAGTCTTATGTATTATCCTAAAGGATGGTTTAACAACTAAAACCACTTTGGCATCTCCAAGGGGCTATGGAATATGAATATGTTGATCTCAAAGGCAGCCACAGATAGGTGGCCTGTCAAGCTTTGATCATATTTGCTTCATATCTTGTTTAGGCTCTTCATATGTTTATTATAGGCTTAAACATTGATACCCATGCCTGCTTCACCACAGCTACCATGATCATAGCTGTCACCACTGGAATTAAAATCTTTAGTTGGATTGCTACCATGTGGGGGGTTCGATACAATACAAAATGCCCATGTTATTTGCTGCAGGATTCATCTTCTTGTTCACCGTTGGAGGACACACTGGAATAGTCTTGACAAATTTTAGGCTGGACATTGCTCTACATGACACTAATTATATGGTTGCACATTTCCATTACGTACTTTCTATGAGAGCCATTTTTGCTATATTTGCAGGATTTCACTATTGGGTGGGTAAAATCTTTGATCGAACATACCCTAAAACTTTAGATCAAATCTAGTTTTAGATGGCCTTTTTTGTGGTTAATCTGACCCTCTTTCTTATGGGCTTATTTATGGGATTTGGATTTCCTGCGCCCACAGAAAGGAAGGTCCAAAGGAGTTTTTAACTAGTTCAAATAGCCTTATCTCAATTGTAAGAGTGACTTGTCTTTTTTTTTTTTTTTGAATACTGGAGTAAGTGATATTCCTTGTCTGGTCTATATTCAAGTAGTAGGACTAGCAAAAGGCATTTCTATCATGTAGGAATAGTGCCAGTTAGGTCAGTACCAGTTCTCTCGGCAAGAGAAAATCCTTTTCCATATGCAGGGGTGAAGAAGCTGGCATCAGAGCAACTGTCAAAGCCTGTACCCATTTTTGGTCTAACCACTTTTGCAGAAAGAATGCTAGTCCTTAGCAGTCAAATTAAGGAAGAAGAATTTCCTAGAGCTAACAAAAATAGTCTGATTTCATTTTCTTACTCATCTTCACCCGATAATGATGAAATTCTCATTTTTTGAATTATGAAAGACCCTTGTTAGAAAGATTGATTTCACTCCCTGAAACTGATTACATTCGTATGAACTACCACATAGTGGGTTAAATGCTAGTAAGGAAGATTCTACACCTTGATCGTATTCTTTCCTTCTTGTTCGTCACTCCTTGCCCTTTCTACCCTCATCTATCAGACTAGTAAGATTGTTCAAGTACTTTGTTCTTAAAAGTTGTCACCCTTAACACCACCTCTCTACTCAAAATGTGGAACCGACTGATTGACGTTCAAGGAAAGGTGGCAACAGTCCCCCCTAACCATGAAATTTGATCAGATGAAGATGTGAGTGAAGGCATGCTTTAGACTCGACTTTGGTATACCCTTATAAATCATTTTTTTAAAGGAATGAATGGGCAGAATTAGCAAGTGACAAATGAGACTCAATTAGTAGAAAAGACTGAAACAACTCTAGGAAAGCGGAGCTTAAACTTTTCCTATGCATGTTTAAAAATAAGTGTACCAAGGTTCCTATTTTTCATTTACCAATCATATAATCTAGGTCAGATAAGATGGCCAACATGAGGTTCTCAGTCTCACTCCCTCAAAGATGCCCTCCATAGGAAAGATCCCTTCGCGTGGGTGTTAAGACTAGGTCAGGATCGAGGAAATAGCTTTAGCTTAACCAGTCGAATCTGATGCTTCCGCTAAGGTTATCACTCTCTGATCTTGGAACATAGTGACAATCCGAATCGGAGGCTAGAGCTTAAACTTCATTTTTTATTCACCCTATCTATAAAGTATAGAACTTTAGAAAGAAAAGAGCTTCTTATATTACCTCAGTCTTAGCCCAAGAAATACTTCCTTAGTACCATTTCTATCCCGATGCTTGGCTTATGGAAGGGCTACTCTTGAAAGGCTGACTTTCAAGGTATGTTCTAGAAAGTCACCCTCGACCCTTATAATGCAACTAACTATTTTATCTACGACCTACCGAGCACTGAGCAAATCACTTAAATAATGGTAATGGCTCCACTAACTGACTTCACTTTTGAGCACAACAAACTAGCCTTTTTCTCAAAAGAGATAGATGGAACTAAACCTATAGACACTCTATGTCTCTCTCTGGTCCTTAATCTGATCGACTTGCTCGAAGTCTCGATTCCCTTCCTTGAACTGCTAGAAATGCTAATCTCTTCAGATTCCCCATCTACACAGCCGAAAGCTTGCTTGAAAGACTTACTTCTTTTGTCCCCTCTCTTGCTTGACACTTGAAAAAGCTCACTTTAAAGTCTTCACTAAACCTGCAAAAAAGAGTTTCCTCATGAAACTATGGCAAATGCAGTCCCGCTTTAGTCTTTGTGATCCCTATACTCGTAAACTACCTTAGCCCTTTTCTCAAACTAGTATTCAGATACGTCTCCTGCCTAACGTTTGACGTCCGTTTAGTACTTCTCGCTTGAAAAGAGAAGTGATAGATCACTTATAGCAAATAAGGAAAAGCCCCTCATTAAGTAAGGCTCTTTTCGAGTGAGCCATTTTCTCGTTTTTACTACCATCATGAGATGCCATCTCTCGTGAGTTACTAAGAAGTGTAATGGACCTAACCTACAGGGTAGATCCCCTATCTATGAAGGTCTTGCACTAGGTTATCTTCGACTCCCATTACCAAGAGTGGAGGGGATAAGAAGGACATATCCTTAAAATTTATCGATCCCGCTCTTCCCACTCACAATCTTCTTTTTTACTCATTCCATTCTTCTTCTGCTGAAATGCTGTGGACGTCACACACAATAACGAAAACATGTCAGTTATGAACTCAAACCTTGAAAGAAGTTGTAGTTTACTATTATTTTCGATGTCAAGATCCTTAAACGCACGAGGTGCTTTGAGTTACACTTCTTTCGGGTTCCTAGCATTGTTTGGAGTAGTGCTTCATGAGGGCAACATGCTAATTGAATAAGAAGTAGTCCATGAATGGACTTTTTCTTTCTATTCGAGACAGATTCAATCTCTTTCACTCGAACTGGAGCAAGTGGTGGCACAAGCGACGAGCCATCAAAGAAAGGTTAACAGCCCCTATCGATTAAATACGTGGAGAAGGATGCATTCGATGCTGCAATCCCCTTGATGATGTGCTAATCGAAACTTTGCCAATCGTAAGAAAGCGGTGTCTTACTTCTTACAATGTAGATAGTGCAGAAGCAAAGCTAAACATTGTAGATCTACTGACAAGTTAACCTACGGTAACCATGCTTAATTAAAAGCATGAAAAAAGCACTTCAAAACCAACTTAAACAGATGTGAAAGTGTGATAGACATTCAATTGATGGATTAAAAGGCATCGAAGTTGAAAGTCTTTTTGAGAAGTCTCCTTTTTCCGGGCTTCATCAATGGGGAAAGACATATCGATGCCTCTTTAGAGGTGTGTGAGTAGCCTAGGCTATCTCCCTTGCGAGTGTTGAGCGGCTACTTTGACTGTCCCTCCTCCCTACTAATGTTTCACTCATCACCCAGGGGAAGAACAAAGCTAGCCGGCTTCCTCTATTAAACTTCTATTGAGGTCAAGCTGAGGAACTCAATCTATAATGACGTTCTTTACTATCATAAGGATAAAGTTGTGGAAAGGATGTGGCAAGTGTCGGCATAGCCTTTGAGAGTTCTACACTATTGGAGTCCTGCTTGAAAGACTCCTTCTTTATATATGTGACTTAACTTATGAAACAAAATTTCAATGTGAATGAAATAGGCCATCTCGTATCTAAAAGGAAAGGACGAAGTTTAGATTGGCATACTTCACTAAACGGTGCTTGTTATGGGGAATTGATGGGGGAAGCCGATCCTGCTCACCAGAAAGGGATGGAATTATGCTCTCATCAATAGGAACATCATAAGGCTAAGAGCTCATATTCAGCTTCATTCTATGACGTTTAGCTTTAGAAAGGCATATATTTACTAAAAGAAGACAATGGATTGGTTCTCTTGTATTTCAATTCTAAGTGAAAAAGAAAGCTAGATGAGCAGCCAACACAATAGTCGTTCTCCCACAAAAGAGCTCCGGCTCTATAAGCTTGATAATAGCGAAAAAGACGAAAATAGCAACTTCTCTTTCTGCAGATGAAGTAAGGTATTCTCAAATATTAACTTTTAAATTTAGTCCAATTCTTCCCGCAAACCTTCCAATAGTAAGGGTTTGACATCAAGAATCTTGCTCTTCATTCGTTGTAACAGCTGCTAATGATTTCAGAACCAAGCCTGAGACATTCTTATCAAAGGACGTGAATTGATCTTTTTGTTCTAAGTCAACTAGTCCTTTGTGACTACTTAATTCTTTATTGTCGAGGAAAGAAAGTTATGCGATATGAATCTATTGCAAGAGCTAATTATCTGTCAGAACAATCGATTCATTTTCAAAGTATCACGGTAGGTCATCCTTCCCCTCATTCTCTTGGGCTAGCAGCCCGAGCCAGCTTAACTGAGATCCTCGATCAAGGAATCTTCTTTTCTGGCTCACCCTAATCCATTTCTGGTGCCATGAAACTATAACAAAATCTTACCGCAGCTCAAGTCATAACTGTTGAGATGGCGTAGTGAAAAAAGTACTAAAAAAAGCAAATTTGAAATAAATGATAAATAATTCTATGGGTGACTAGATAGCCGCGAGTCAAATGGAATTTCACATGCTTGTTTATATTATAAACAAGGTGGCATCTTGAAGTGCCGCACAGTGGTTTAATCATGGAATATCCAAAAAGCCGGGTAAAATGTGAACATTGTTATTCTAAAAAGATGCTCGAAAAGATTAATTTATTAAATTGTTGAAGAGGTGCCCTTCTTCCCAAAAATTATGTAGATTGCTTTGCTTGGAATTCCCTAAGTAACCCAATCCCTGTCATGTTACATGAAAAATGGTATGTTTTGAGTGTTTGAAGTGGACAAACCATTAGAATATGTAATCAAGTTTCATGCCATCATGTCTTTTTGCCCAACAGAGCTGGAAATCACTTTCATGCATCTTGGCTGTTAGTAGGGGCCTAAAAAGGGTGATTCTATGAAAAGGATTTCACTTGAAGGAGCATAGCTTTATTCAAAAAGAATTTAGAGGAAAACTAATATATCTCCCACACTAACAATAAGAGATCAAAATACAAAAAGTTTCAGTTTGCGAATATCCCTTTGATGTTCTAATTAAAGAAACAAAAAAAGACTCGCACTTTCTAGATCATAGATCGGATTAAAGCATTCCCTCTTCCAAGCTTCCAACCAATATAAGGAGTAAAAAAAGGTAGAGACAGTATGATAATGCCACTGAGCAGTATGGTTGCTTTCGCTTCAATATCTTTACACCTTTAATTCATATACCACTAGGGACGGTGAGCCACGGAGATACTACATGGACGTATAAGTCTCACCGGGATGGGAAGAAATTCCATTACGAAGCCAGGAGTGGGAAAAGGGACTTGAACCCTTAACCTCAACTTGGCAAGGCTATTCTCTTTCGTTAAGCTATTTCACCAACTACGGTAGTGGTGAAGTAGTAATTCACTGAAGAAAGAGGAGCAGGACTTCTATTTTTCCGTCCGAACACACTGAAGAGCTCCAATCGAGCTATGAGCACAAATAGGTAGGTAGCTAGGGTGCGGGAAGGGGGGACCTTTCTTTTTACTTTGCATGTTATGAGATTATAATTAGTAGGTTAGGTCCCGTGTGTTCGTTGTTTATCACAATCTATCAGAGGCAGGCTGGCTGGGCTACCTTTTCAACCGATCTCTAGCCACTCAGTGCCACTATTGGTGCTTTTTGAAGGGGGTGAAGGCATTGAATCGAGAAAGAGCTTCATCTCATTGAAGTAACGGGAGTGAGTTCATCGCAAGACCATACAGATTGCTCTCTCACCTAGCGGTAGCTAAATCCGACCTTTTTAAGTTAAGTCATTTCCTAAGATGGCTCTTCTTATTCTATGATAATCCAATTATTGTACTTAAATTCAACGTATCTAGGTCGACTCCTGAGCATTTCGTTCTCCCCTCTCAGTTGGCCTTTGCCAGCTACTAGAGCAAGTAAGAAAATCGATAGTCACTTAAAGAACTATAGATTTTGATTGGATTGTACACCTTTAAGTCTAACTATATATATGAATATGAATAAAGAAAAGATGTCTTTCTTTCATTTTGGGGGAGGAGAGAGAAGAAAGAAGCTACAGAGGCATATCATGAACTTCTTACTGAGGCAGCACCATCCTATAGGCGTTTGCTTTTGTTTGATGCACTTGTTTTGTTCATATTCTTTGAAGTTAAGAGAGAAATTGTCCTCAAGGCAAGGACTTTTATCTTTTTTGGATATGCTCAGTCTGAACATGGATAGATGCTATGGTGTGAAATCCAAGAGACTCGATATATCCTTGAATGTTCTCTTTAATGAGGTGACAATAGATTTGCCTTTTCTCAATTAAGAATCCCTGGAAGAGAATGGTGATGGAGATGTATTATGGCTTGTTCATCAACTCAGACTTCATTCTTCTGTAGTCTCAGGTAGGGATCAGCCTTACTCTTCATGCCAGTATCTTCCGTTGATTGTTAGCCTATTCGGCTAACCTTAGAGGCTTCTAGTCATCCGAAACAGCATGTTTCTTCTCAGCGGCCGTCTCTTTCCAAAGTCACACAACTGACACAATGATGCCTAGTTGCTTTCCTTCCAGTCGCTTCCTTAGATTCTAGATCCTCCTTATTTATTCATGGATCTTCTCTTTTTTCTTATCCCGCTAAAGGATTTTTGTCTTATTTTATGAATCATTTTTTTCTAAAACATCGAGCTTTCCTTTTGTAAGTTCAATCATCTCGTGAACCAAAATTATTTGTTGAAGCTTCCAATAATTCTTGCCAAAGAAAGACTACGCAAGAAAAAAAGAACAAAACTTAGTCTCATTACCTGTAGGGAAGCAGGCCATTGCCTGCAAGTGAATTTACTAGAGCACAAAACAGATAGCTCAGTAAAAAGGGACAACGCGTTATTAGTAGCTAAAGGATTCCTTCTGTAATACTGAGTCGAACCCTTGATGAGATTAAAAAAAAAAAAACATTTGCCCCGTGTTGCTAAAATGACCACCATTCGTGGCATTCTTGCCTTAGCTGTAATTAAACAAAAAGTTGCCCTTATTTTAACCTACTTATAGGAAACTTATCGGGATCCTTTTCTACTGGACTAATTATCGCTGATGTTGCTTACACTTACAGCATAAGGGGAAGTACTCAGTCGATTTTTATGGACAAGTTGTGATCATCTCACTGTTAAGCTACTTTTCGGATTGTGTGATCCATCAAAACCTTTTCCGGGCGAGGTTTTCCCTTAGATAAGGGATTAAATATTCCATTGCTTAATCCTCCCTGACGTAAGTCTAGTGGCTTATTGGTTGACTTCACAGTCAAAGTGGGTTTGCCTATGTCAAAGGAGGTCGAGCTTTAGATAGAGAGTCAAAGACTAAGCTCAATGTCTAGCTGCTTATCCTCTTTTGTAATCCACTGACCTAACACTTTCTCTTTCATCTTCTTCTGCTTATCTATCGTACTTTCTTGCTCGTCCTTCTTTCTTAAGGGACCATGTAATAGGTAAGGATAAAGAGGAAGGAATTCCTCAGCTTGCTCTTCATGCATGGCCTACTATGGTAGGGAGTCAAATAGATGTACAAATAGCAACTACATGTCACACATGGCAATAGGAAGGGACTAAGATCCACTCAAGATGGGGATAGAAAGGCAGTCACCAAGGTAGCTTCTTCCCATGAGTGCTTGTGGCCCGAAAAGACAAACATCGATATAGCTCCAACCTATGGTAAAAGCATGACCTTCATATAGACTGACATTTTTTATCCTTTTAGTTAAAATGTGGGTACATGATTAACTAATGTTAATTACTCCTTTTCAAAAGAAAGCAAGGAGAATGGTGAAAATAGGCTAAGATAACCAATATCCATTCTCTCGACTCCTTTACACATAGTAGACCTAGGTGTAATAAAGTGAAGTGTTACGCCATCTCTTACTGACAGTGAATTAAGAGGTATATAGAAAGCCAACAAAGGCCCTTTCTTACATAGCAAAAGAGGACTTTCAATCAATGAAAGTACAAAGAAAACCAGGTCAGCATTGGCAACATGGTAGAAAAT
>NCQT01077954.1:5222-24153 GCA_002740465.1 Stenocereus thurberi | reverse complement strand
TTTTGCGTCATTGCCAAGGATGGTGGTTCGAATTTAGTTCACTATTTTTCTTTTCTGTCTATTTATCCTTTTATTGGTTTCATAATTTACTTTAGTAAATTAATTTCATAATTTTCATGTTTAGATTAGTTGCTTAGTCTATTTTTGTTGTTTGAAAAAATCGATCCCAAAAAAAAGAAAATTTCTTTAAAAGATTAAACAAATGTTAGTTTTCCATTACCCTCATTATGAGCAAGAATCCTTTTGGAGTTACTTCTCTAGGCTTAATGACTTTTGTGCTAATCAACTTATGGATCAAACATTTGAAAAATGAGTGATTTGTGATGTTGTCTATAAGGGAGTGGACGAGGTGCGTCGAACTGTTTTGGACTCAATGTGTTTTCTTTCTAAAATTCCTTATGAAGCTTGGTACTTTCTAGGATATATAGGTTAGCACTGTTATGAATTTGAAGAGGCTCCAGGGTATTCATATCAAGTAAATGATGCTCTTAGTGTAAATCTTAAAAAGATCATATGATTTATATGACGAAAGAAAAAAGATTGAAACTATGAAGGAGAACATGCTTTAATGTTTTAATTAGACAATGAAGTTTAAAAACATGCATAAGCTTAATTTTATTTTAGGGTTTCCTATACCGAAGCTTAGTCTAGATGATGATTATGAGTATACTACTTCCCCTAGGATCGAGGATCAAATTGATACACATGTGACCAACCTTAGGAAAAAGATCACCTCCCCATATCTTCATTATCTGATAATCCGCCTGAGGCTAGCAGCCTTAGAAACATCATTGACGATGTCTTCATTAAACCTGACCCACTGATTCCTTTTGCCCACCTTTATGAGTTGATAGGGGGTTAAGAATCTAAGGGTGATGTTAGTACTAAAGTTGATAGAAAGTATGAGTGGTATGAGAATTTTTCTAAGCATGATCATTTTATAGAGTCAGAAGATAATATCTACAAGGAGTCATATGCAGAGCATGAGTTTGATGTAAGCTCTTCTAGTTTAGAGCTAGTCGATCCCGCTTCTCTTAGGTTCACTATGCTGGCCCCTGCCACACCATCTTTAACCTACTCCATCTTTATCAAATGTGACGCCTTCTATAATGCTACAAACTCCCCTATTTTAGGATAGATTGATCATATGGTTATTAGCAATGATTTTGATCCAACCATTAAGCATATTAAGATTACTGGACTTGGGATCGAGGTGATGGTCCATGAACTAGAGCATCCCTTAGAATAAACATTCATTATAATTATAATATTTCTAGACAATTTCATATTCCTGCGTAGCATGCGTGGTCACTTATGTTGCTAACGATTGGGCTTATAAGTTTAATAAGATGAAACAAGCCCTAACATGTGTAAATTCATGATTATATTTCTATGTTTCTTACGTTCACTTTTCTGAGATGTGCTCTAAGCCATTTGACATGTTGTTTGAGAGCTTTAATGGGTTTTGATAAGAAGTAGTAGCTTAAGGTTGAGGTGAAGTGTCAGATGCTCCACAAGCCACCTAGTGACTTTTGATGGGTGATGAGGTAGCTTGGGTGCATTCAATATCCGACCAATTCCTTTATATGTTGTATATCGTGTTGTATCTTTCTTTTCTTTTCTTTCCTTTTGTTTTCCTATCCTCGATACTCTCTTTCCCACAATGCGGATATTTTGTGATTTTGATGTGGCAGAGGGGAAGCTATGCTTTGTGTTTTTGAAAAAGAAAAAAATAGAGAAAATTTTTCAAATAAACCAAAAAAGAAATCTATTTTTGTGTGATCTTCAGAAGTCAAATCTCATGATTGACTTTGACTCCCTTGTGATTTAGTATTGCGTTCTATATAAGTATTGTGTACATGATAAACCTTAGTTCAAAGTGTATCAGTACTTACCCCAGTTCTAATCCCATCTTTCATTATAACTTAGAGTCGAATCCTCATTTATATATCACCATTATCTTTGGGTCTTAGACTTTCATGGTTTGGTTTTCCCACTTGTCCTTTTATTTAGCCAAAAAATGTTGAACATAGAAGAAAAATGGAAAAATAAAATTCAAAATAAAAAAGTTATGCAGTCAAGGTGATAAGTTTTCCTTTGAGGCATGCACTATTAGATGCTACCCTTTGAGGCAATACTGCTATTGGAAAAACTTGCTTCCCAAGTTAGTAAGCCAACAAAGAAGTTGAGTGGGATTGAATTGAACTCTAGTTAGCCTACCTCGTAAGATATTAGTAAACTTGAACATTGAGCACTAAGATGGATTCATTGCTTTGATGGTTTGCAGGGTGAAACATTGGTGTGTGGGTGTCATTGATTGAGACCAAAGGCCTTAAAATGTACATTATGCTTATGTGTAATATGATATTTGAGTTATAAGGGTGAGTGTTGGTCAAATGTGCATATTTTTCCTGTGTGTATTTGACTACAGTTGTAAAAAAAATTCCAAAAAGATTTATGTTTTTCTTTGTCTTTGTCATTTTCTTTTTAAGATTTTGTGGGTATATCTTCGGCAAATCCTTATATGACCACACTTGTCCACTAGGGGGAACCTGGGGGTTTAAAGAGCTTGTTACACGTGCTAAGTGCAACCATAATTCGTACAAAAGTAAGTTAGTCTCTTAGGTAGATTTTCTTTTCAAACCCAAGGATGAGAAAAATACAAGTGTGTGGGTATTTGTTTGGGCACCAAAAGTGTCCTACTTAGTGTTTACTTGTAATCGAGTTAATTTTTGGGTTTAATTTAGTTATTTTGTATTGGTGCAAGAAATAATGATTTGATGAAATATTGCAGTGATTAGCTTGACATGCAAGATTTATTCAATTAGATTTTGGAAAGTTCGGTCAAGTGAATTTGGAAATCTAGTGGGCCCTAAGCAGTTTTCTTATTATGATGAGTTTCCTAAATTTGGCCAAGATTGGACAACAAGAAGCCTATTCCAACTAGACATTGGAAAAAGAAGGAAACCTGGCTTTACTAGAAAAGAGATCTTGAGTGTCACAATTCATCATTCAATTCCTCTTTCTCTTAATTCTCGTATTAGTTTCTGATAGTTTTTGATGTTAATGTAATTTTAGGAATTCACTCAATTTGAGCTATATACAATTTTTCTAGTTCTATTATTCTAGTTTCACTTCAAGTTTTCTAGTTCTATTTTTAATGCAAGTTTTGTAGTTCCAATTTTAGTTTAATTTTCTGTCCCTACAAAAACTATTTCATTCAAAGTTTTGATTTTTGTTGTCCTCTTGGATTCATAGTGGACATTGAATACTCATAATTAACTCTGATTAAAGATTTCATATTCCTCTCATTGACTTCAAGCATTTTCTAATCTGATTCACGTAAGCCCCTCAATAGCTATAAAAAGAGGGCTAACCCCTAGGTTGAGAGTATCCCGAAAAATCATTGAAAGCAGTGCTAAGTTAAAGAAAGAGAGCTAAGGCCTTTCTTTTAAAAAAATGAGGTAGTGATGTGAGAGGGAAATTACATTAATTCCATAAACTCCCTTCTATTGGCTAACTTGAAGGATTCAGGTAAGGCTATCCTGATGGCATACATTACAACTTTTTCCCTCTTCTTTTCCTCATTTTACGTGAAATTTAGCTAATTACGGTTGGCGAAGATGTAATTTTTAGGATAGTTCCATTCTTGCCTACTGTAATATTTGGACCATTTTGCCTTCTTACTTATTTTTGAATGACATTATACCTTGATCATGTGAATAATTCTAATGCTTTGCATGGATTTTTGTTAGTATGATTAATGCTCTAATTTTTCGTATTGATTAGTAGAGGCCATAAGTGATGATGGACAACAATAGGATGCATTCGATCCGATCATCGTACCGTTGCCCCCGATTCTAGAACCTCAGTTCCATACCAAAGAGTCAAGATGGTCCCTATATTAGGGATTACTTGGGGGCCTTTTCAAAACCCTTTTGAAGCAGCATTATATTTTCCTTTCCATGTTCCTATCGGTATGATCTGCTTCGAAAGGTTTTGTGGTTTGTAAGTTTTCCTAAAAACTTACTGGCGACTCTATTCAGCTAAAGATTAATGCTTTATTGTTTTAATCAAGTATCTGTGCAGGCACCGCTAGGCTAAAACGGAACTGACTGGGATATGCATAGTAGGACCTGCTTGGACTCAAATCTAGGTGCCTGACCTGGCCCAGGAATGCCCCCGTGTCCTGGGATTAAGCTTACAGCCCAATTCTTGGTCAAGTAGAGGAGACTGCCGGGATCTAATCCAAGAGGGATAGGCCTGGCCCTACCCAAGGAGCCCGACCGACTTCCCTAGCTAGGCCCAAGGCCCAACTTCTTGCGATTCTGAAAGCCCACTTCTACATTGCTATTTTATGTGAAAATTTTAAAAAGTAAAACAATACAATAAATCTAATTTCTGGAAAAATAGAAACTATCTAAAATACGCGCCTGCCCATTCATGGGCAATCGCACCACCGTAGGCGGATCTTTACAATAAGCAATGATTATGTTATAATAAATTCAACTTAGCCATCCAATTGAAATTGATTAAAATCTTAAAAGTAAAAACATCCAATTATAATGTGACAAATTCAAACCCAATCAATTTATTTGCTTTTATATCTTAAGACTTGACCACATGATATAATGAAATTGGATAACAGTAATTGCCAAAAAAGATCACTAAAAGCCTATAGGCATTTGGTGAAAACTCTTTTCGAATCCTTTTATTTGAGAATCCATTATCTAGTTTCTCCTATTTTGTGAAAAGAATTGTGAGCCTACAAAGGCGTTATTGCTTTCAGGTTACCCCATACATTACTAATGCTCTCTGACATGTTTTGCTTTCTTTTAAATTAAATTAAGAGTGCAGTTATAATGGTTATCGCTATATACAACCACCACAATTTTTTAAATCTAGAGCGTACATATGGAATAAATTGATCCTACCTTTTGATTTTATTTTAGTTTTTGAATATTAAAAAATATATTGTAAAAATAAATAAAATATATCTAAATATTTGATACAATTAATTTTAATATGACATTATTTGATTGTTCTCCAATTACACATTTTCGATGACAAGTAATTTTTTGGCGACAAGTTTCCAGCGGCAACGAAGGTGTCGGTTCCCACGACCACCATAACCACTAAATCACTCTCTTCTATCGAACATCCACCATTGTTTTCGCGTGAAGCTCTCCGCCGTGGTCAATAGTCGTCGTCGATATTCTCCTCCCCCACCTCGGGCGCATATTTCTATGGGTGTCTCGGCCATTATCATGGGCCCTTCTATCATCTACTATAACACCCCCAGCCCCTACGGCTAGGAGCATTATGTTTTCTTACTTCCTACTTAATTTCTAAGGCAAAATGAACAGAATTTCCCCTAAAAACTGACAATTTCTAGGCTAAAAGTCTTATAATAAACTCCTGTAACCAACGGAAGCATAAAACATTCTAAAATAAGCTCAACGACTACACGCCGGAGTTCATACCTTAATGAGCAACTCGCACGGAGTGCATCAAACAATATAGTTTATTAATAAAGAAGAAATGAAAGATACAACTCAGTGGTTCACAAAATCGGAGTATTGGGGGTTTACATCCCAAAATGGAACCAACTTCAGCTAAAAGACAATTGACAAATTAGATAGTTGGCTCGCATGGCCGTACAGAGCGACTCCTAACCCGAATGCACTACATAAAACTAGAATACTTGTTTACATACATTTAAAACTAAGAACATATTCTATAACATCATTAAACAGCAAGGCCATTCTACTGTGACCACTTATGACTCCCTTTTGAGCAAAGATAACTTCCATTTCAACATAAATAAATCGACTTCTGCCTATCAAAAGAAAACCTAGGGAAAAGGGGGAAAGAATAACGGAATGAGCAACCACACGCTCAGTCAGTATTCCCCGACTCCTTAAAATCAAAATTGTTGTAGGCAATAATAACATTAATAGCCATATATCACGTGCTTATGTATTACTATTATATTAGGCAATCATAGTCTTCAAGGAAAGATTACTATCCATAAACTTTATTTTAGCTGCTAAACTCATTTTTGGGTTCCTAAATAACCAAACCTCTTAAAAACCAAACAGTCAAAACACATAAGCAAGCAATGAGCCCTAAGCACAGAACTTTCTTTCATAGGTTATGTCATGTAAGACGTGACTTATGCCTTGTGTATCCAATTCACTCACACGAGATGCTTGTGAACATGGAATAGAGATTATGCAAGGAGTTTCTTTCACAAAACATACACATTCAAACTCATGTGCTCGATGCATTATAAGAATATGGCCACATATTACTTGAAATCGCATTCAACTGTGCTTAGGAACCTTTTTCATTAGGCACTCATAGAAATTTTCCTTTCTTTCTTTGAAAACACTTTTCATAACCTCTTGAGGTTCACATTGTTGAAAAGGAATTTTTTTGTATTGGTCCTATAAAGGCCCTTATAAGCTTTTCATATTTCATTCAATATGCCCTCTTAATGGCCCTTAAATCTTTCTTTTTCCTCAAATATTTAAAGTGGCTAAATGCCAACTACTTTTCTTTGCTTATTAGGAAAATACTTCTGGCATAAGATCATCACAGGGGTGCTGGGGGAGATCTATTTTCAACCCCATAGTGAGACCTAATGCTCACGCTTAAGCACTTACTCCTGGGATGCCTATGTAAAATATATTAGAGCATTACCCTTGTCAGGGTGTTCTAGGGTTTCTTAGTACCAGGACTTATTTCCTAGGCTAGCATCATTCTTATCATGTTATCCAAAGCACATTATCTTAGGAAATTTAAAGCGTATGGCCATAACAGCTAATAAGTTTACTGTCTCTCATAGCGAAATTCTTTTTCACACGACGCACTGTCTTTTTATTTAAACTCCTTAGGGATTCCCCCGTTCTAGCAGGTTCACTCCCAAAAATGTATTTGTATAGCTAAAATAGACCATGGATTACTAATAGCTATGGCTACTATTAGTTACAGCCACAAAAACTTTCTTTTTCAAACTCACCTCACTCGCAAGATGAAACTTAATGACATAAAGGGAAGGGAGTTTGCACGTAATACCTTCAAATACTTCATAATCAACTCAATAGAATAAGCCACACATGACCTCATAATCCACACGATTGCCTTCAAACACAACCCAGGCTCCCTCCTCACATAACAACAACCACAAGGAACCTCAAAACTCTTATTAGTTCACCCTCAAGCTATCTGACTACCAACTTAGTTTTCAATTGCATAACCATATCATACTATTATAAAAGGCAAAATGAAATGGCTCTGTATAAACTTATCGAGTAGACAGCTACCATCCAGCAACTCGATACAACAAATATAAGCATACGTATATATGTGTGCGTGTGTGTATATATATATCTACACTGCATTGAATCAAATAAAGTGCTTAAAGAAGTAGAACAAACTAATAGGGCGTGAAACTAGTTTGCGTTCATATTTCACAATTAGGAAGTAAGCATACCAAGTTCAAGTCATTTTCAAGCATAAATTCACTAACTTAACAAGCATTGATTCAAATATGCTTAGGCCATTTCAAAAGCTACTTATAAACATGATTTAGCTAACTTAGCAAGCATTGATTCAAGGCATTCTGAGTTCTTTTCGGAGTTACTTTCAATCATGAATTAACTAACTTAACAAGTATTGATTCAAAGGAATAAGCATGCCCAATTCATGTCATTTTTAAAGCATAACTTAGTCGCGTCAAGGCTTATGTATCTTTTATGACTAACCAAGGTTATTAGGTCATTTTCAGGGTTATTTTAGGCATGAATTAACCATCTTAGCATGCATCGACTTAAGGCATTCTTATGTCACATCAAAGGTCATTTTCAAACTTGAACCAACTAACTTGACATGCATTGGTTCGAAGCATTCTTGGGTTGTTTCAAGGCTACTTTCAATCATCAATTAGTTAATTTAACGGGCTTCAATTCGAAACGGTCTTAGGTTATTTGAAAGCCACTTATGAGCATGGATTAACTAAACTAACATATATTGATTCAAAGCATTATTAGGTTATTTCGAAGTCACTTTCAGGCATGAATCAACTAAACCTAACATACATCGATTTAAACTAAATTCATCTAAAATAGAACATACATAATCTCAATTGATCTAACTAATCCTAAACTAACATGCATAAAAAATTTAGGGCTAAAACATTTTCGAATTACTAATACTTATGAGGCGAGAAACACCCGACTCCAAGCTTAGGACCCATTGTAAGGGCTTTATGGCTCGATTTTGAGTGCTGGAAAACCTCAATCCACAATCCAATTAGCCCTAAAAGCATGCCGAATTGTTGCGATCAAAACCCTAGCCCAACACAGACTCGAATCAGCATGCCCCAGACCCGGTTCTGCTGCTGCTCATGCTATCTTGGCGGTCATCGGAACTACCCTCAACTGCTGCTGGTCGCCGGCCTCAGTCACAACAGTCGCCGGAATCGCGCATCCTTACCGCTTGCCCTCGATCTGTCTCTTGCTGTTCTTAAGTTTAGGGCATCAGTGTCGTCGCTGTTGTGCAAACCAGCGATCGCTGGTATGGCCCTGCGGCCGTCGCGGTGCACGACTGGCCCCCTTCTCCCTCTCTCTCGCTCAATCTCTCTCTCTTCCTCTTTCTCTTGGTGCTGGGTTACGTGGGCTGGGTGAGAAAACCCCCCTGCTCATGGTTCTTCCCGAAAGAAGGGGGCCTTGACCCCTTTGTTCTCTTTTCCTTTTTTTTGTTCATTTTAGTCTCACTTAATGTATCGATCCCAGTGCTAATTAGTCTAGTCTCGTTCAATCTCAACCTCCTATTCCAAATCCCAAATCGATAGTATGACCATTTGTCGATTACTCGTTCCTAAATATATCTAGGTAAGATTCAATAAACGACGAAACTGATTCTATGGTTGACGATCTAATCGTACTCGGCTTCCTGCTCGATTTAGTAACCGATAAAAATCCTTATTAACGCTTTTTAAAATCATCGAAAAACTTTCAGAACTACTAATAATGATATTAATAGCGATAAAAATATTCTTTTTAATAAAACTATCGTTCATGTAAGCACGTCTGTAATAATTTAACTTGTATAGTTAATGAAAATATGATTTACGATGTAAAATGGTAATATGACCAGCTTAACGTAAAATACGGAACGCGATTATTACATTCTTCCCTCCAAAAAAGAATTTTGTCCTCGAAATTCCAAAGCCATGTTCAGTCATACCTAAAAATGTGCACACGCTCGTACTATGATCTACATGATTTGGCTAGGATCAAAATTTTCATTTTGCAATCAACTCTATCTTTTAAATTGAAAGGACAAGGCTTATGGTATCCAGTCTCATCCTCGCCAATCCTCTTTAAGCGTCTACTCACTCTGTTTAGGCGCTGAGGGAAAATCACATCGAAGAAGCGCAAATGAGTTGGTATGAAAAACCATACTAAACTAGCTTTAAAAAAATCAAAAGAAAAAAGACTTTCAATTATATAGACTCAGTTTGTATAGTAAACAACCACTCTATGTATGTGCATATATCATGATTCGAAGTCTAAAAATAGAGCAATTAGGCAATAGCATCTCAAGGTCATACACATGTAGTCTCACTCTAAATCATGAATTCAATGTAGCTTTAGGATCACTACGGTCAACTTGGAGACTTCTGTAACACATTAGAGTAATAAGAACATCACATAGCACCATGTAGCATCGCTTAAGCACATCAACATCATATAACATTGCATAGTATCAGCAATTCAGCATTCTTAAGCTTAAGAATTGTAAGTAACATGAAACCGCCTAATACGCATATAGTAAGCAATTCATAAAATGAAAATATATGCAACCGACATTCCTAGGACCTGTGGTTTATGGGCCCACACGCCTCTACTGTGCTACTCTAATCAAACATATAAGGGCAAAAATATGTGAATGCATGTTTCTAGAGTAGTCTCATCATACTTCAAATATGTGCATATGCAGTCATTCAATTATGACGTGGAATCATAGAATCCACAAAATGCAAACAACGAGTCAGAGATCATGCCATGCCGTGAATTATGAAACTTAAATAATCTGGATAATCAAGTCACATACCAATCCAGACTTAAGTCAAGTGGACACCAAGAAGCGTAACAACTTACTCATAAAACATATAACTTGTCAAAAATAACGAAATTAAATAACTATATAACCTTCTATGGGCTTTAGACTGTATACAGTGCTATGACTATGCTTTAAAGCATTCGAGCTCCTAGTAGCATCTCATGAAAAGACATCTAGGTAAGTATACATGAAAGCTACCCTCAACTAAAGCCTAAGTTCGAGGTTATACCTCGAGGTCTGTCCAACTGTTTGGATTTAGCCATCATCAGCTAACAGGGGGTAAGAACAACAACATTATTGGCCTTACGGATACACATTGAGGTGTTGTGACGCTTGTTTCTTATAGGGTTGGAGCTGGAGTCTTAGGAATTCGTGGTACAGAGGGGGCGATTCAATATCCTTCAGAAAGTCTTGGTTTCCAAATTTGTTGTTAAAGCTTACAAAGTGTTGGAAAGGTATGCATCATCTCCTCAAGGGGTGACTAGGTGATACATTTGGTATAACAATTCCAAAGTCTGTTAGGTTCTTCCTTTCATCTCTATTCTAGGCGTGTTGGGGTTCATATAGCCAAGACACTATCATTCTTATAAAAAGAATAGTGTTCCACGCCCCGATAAGCACAACGCTTATCCGACTCGTGGGTAGTAGTAGTCACATGATGGGAAATAAGGAAGACTCTTTATGTAAATGAGAATTCAGGTTAGGACCTCATTTTAGAATTAATGTCACATATACGAAGGCTTGGAACGACACTTAGGTAACAATCAACTAGACTCTATCACAATCACCCATATTGATATGAACGTATACGAAGTTCTCACATAGTTCCTTTAGTAAATGAGAAATCACATAAAAAGGGATGTCGTCTAAAAGAACTATTAGTCCAGGAAAGTAATCCTTAATCACTTGCTAAATACATGTCGTGAATACATTACGCAATGCATCTTAGCAAGTAGGTATTCGATACATCTAGTTACAGAGAGAAGCTTACGCTTATAAAACGAGGCTCGAACATCAATCTAAACAAATGCAAGTCTTTAAACGTAACAGTGGGGCCTAACCACATAATTAGAAAGGTCTTTTAATACGAAAGGAAAACCTTAACTCACTATTTAGGAAGCGTCTTAACCTTTAAAGCCTCTATGTTTAAAAGGAGGATGGTTTAACTGCTTTTGGCTCTTTACCTACCAACCATTGAGTGTGTCAGCTCACTCTATTATCAAGGCCGAGGAGTAAATCATACTTAAGGGGCAAGAATGAGCTTGAGTTAGAACATCCTCAGTTGTTTGAGTTCAAACCACCTGCACTCAAAACTTTTGATTCAAATTGCCAAGGCGTATAAGTAAAACAACTTTGATTGAGCTAACACTTAACTTATCCATGAGAATATAAGTCACTCAGCCTACACCTTAGCAAATGGTTCATTCATCCAAATAATCAGCTCCCTCAAACCGCATCTAACTAGCTAAGCACACTGATATTCACATAAAACCCGCATTTGAACAGCAAAGCAAGCACATATCACATTATTGCGAACGCGTTCCTAGATAACTATATGAAATGCAAGACTCAGTTCATGGCCTGTGGTCGTAGGACCTTGCTCTGATACCATCATGTGACACCCCCAGCCCCTACAGCCAGGAACGTTACTTTTTCTTACTTCCTACTTAATTTTTGGGGCGAAACGGATAGAATTTCCCCTAAAAACTGAACATTTCTAGACTAAAAGCCTTATAATAAACCCCCATAATCAACGGAAGCGTAAAACATTCTAAAATAAGCTCAACGGCTACTCGTCAAAGTTTATAACTCAATAAGTAACTCGCTTAGAGTACATCAAACAATATAGTTTATTAATAAAGAAGAAATGAAAGATACAACTCAACAATTCACATAACCGGAGTATTGGGGGTTTACATCCCACAATGTAACCAACTTCAGCTAAAAGACAATTGATAAATTAGATAGTTGGCTTGCATGACCATACAGAGCGACTCCTAAACTAAATGCACTACATGAAACTACAATACTTGTTTACATACATTTACAACTAAGAGTACATTCTATAACACCATTAAACAGTAAGGCCACTCTGCTATGAGCACTTATGACTTCCTTTTGAGCGAGGATAACTTCCATTTTGATATAAATGAATTGACTTTTGCATGTCAAAAGAAAACTTGGGGAAAAGGGGAAAGAGTAATGGGATGAGTAACCACACGCTTATCACTATTCTCTGACTCCTTAAAACCAAACTGTTGTAGGCAATAATACCATTAATAGCCACATATCACGTGCTTATGTATTACCATCGTATTAGGCAATCATAGTCCTCAAGGAAGGATTATTATCCATAAACTTTATTTTATCTGCTAAACTCATTTTTAGGTTCCTAAATGACCAAACCTCTTAAAAACCAAACACTCAAAACACATAAGCAAGCAACGAGAGCTAAGCACAGAACCTTCTTTCATAGGTTATGTGATATAACACGTTATTTATGCCTTGTCTATCCAATTCACTCACAGGAGATGCTTGAACACATGGTGTAGAAATTGTGCAAGGAGCTTTCTTTCACAAAACATGCACATTCAAACTCATTTGCTCGATGCATTATAAGAATATGGCCACATATAACTTAAAATTGCATTCAACTATGCTTAGGAACCTTTTTCATTAGGCGTTCATAGAAATTTTCCTTTCTTTCTTTGAAAACACTTTTTATAATCTCTTGAGGTTCACATTCTTTAAAAGAAAATTCTTTTGTATTGGCCCTATAAGGACCCTTATAAACTTTTCACATTTCATTCAATATGGCCTCCTAATGGCCCTTAAATCTTTCTTTTTCCTGAAATACTTAAAATGGCAAAATGCCAACTACTTTTCTTTATTTATTAGGAAAATACTTCTGGTATAAGATCATTACAAGGTGCTGATTGGGTGAGATCTATTCTCAACCCCATAGAGAGACCTAACGCTTATGCTTATGCTCTTACTCCTAGGATTGGTAGATATAATATATTGGACCATTGACCTCGTCAGGGTCTTCTAGGGTTTCCTAGTACTAGAGCTTATTTCCTAGGCTACCATCATTCATGTCATATTGTCCACAGCATATTATCTTAGCTAATTTAAAGCGTGTGGCCATAACGGCCAATAAGTTTGCTGCCTCTCACAGCGAAATCCTTTTTCATACAACGCACTCTCTTTTTATTTAAACTCCTTAGGGATTCCTCCGCTCTAGCGGGTTTCACTCCCAAAATTGTATTTCTATAGTTAAAATGGGCCATCGCTTGCTAATAGTTATGGCCACTATTAGTTACAACCATGAAAACCTTCCTTTTCAAACTCACCCTCGCTCGCAAGATGAAACTTAGTGACATAAAGGGAAGTGGGTTTTCAAGTAACACTTTCAAACACTTCATAATCAACTTAATAGAATAAGCCACACATGGCCTCGCAATCCACACAATTGCGGTCAAATACAACTCAGGCTCCCTCTTTGCATAACACCAACCACAAGGAACCTCAAAACTCTGATTAGTTCATCCTCAAGCCATCCGACTACCAACTCGGTTTTCAATTGCATAACCATAGCATACTATCATAAAAGGCAAAATGAAATGGCTACGTATAAACTTCCCGAGCGAGTAGCAACCATCCAGCGGCTCAATACAACATATATAAGCATGTGTGTGTGTGTGTCTGTGTGTATGTGTGTGTGTGTCTACATTGCATTGACTCAAATGAAGTGCTTAAAGAACTAAAACAAACTAATAGGGCATGAAACGAGCTTGCATTCATATTTCAGGATTAGGAAGTAAGCACGCCAAGTTCAAGACATTTTCAAGCATAAATTCACTAACTTAACAAGCATCGATTCAAACATGCTTAGGTCATTTCAGAAGCCACTTTTAAACATGATTAGCTAATTTGGCAAGCATCGATTCAAGGCTTTCTTAGTTCTTTTCGAAGTTACTTTCAAGCACGAATTAAGTAACTTAACAAGTATCAATTCAAAGTAACAAGCATGCCAAATTCATGTCATTTTTAAAGCTTAATTTAGTTGCATTAAGGCTTATGTATCTGTTTTAACTAAGCAGGGTTATTAGGTCATTTTCAAGGCCATTGTAGGCATGAATTAACCATATTAGCATGCATCGACTTAAGGCATTCTTATGTCATTTTAAAGGTCATTTTCAAACTTGAACCAACTAAGCGTTCTTGGGTTGTTTCGAAGCTACTTTCAATCATGAATTAGTTAAGTTAACGAACACCGATTCGAAAAATTCTTAGGTTATTTCAAAACCACTTATAAGTATGGATTAACTAAACTAATATATATCGATTTGCAGCATTGTTAGGTTATTTCGAAGTCACTTTCAAGTATGAATTAACTAAATCTAACATACATCGATTTAAACTGAATTCATCTAAAATAGAACATACATAATCTCAATTAATCTAGCTAATCCTACACTGACATGCATTACAATTTGAGGACAAAAATATTTTAGAAATTACTGACACTTAGGAGGTGAGAAACACCCACCTTGACTCCAAGCTTAGGACCCGTTCTAAGGGCTTTGGGGCTCGACTTTGAGTGCTGGAGAATCTCAATCCTTAATCAATTTAGCCCTAAAAGCACGCCCAATTGCTGTGATCAAAAGCCTAGCCCAACACAGACCTGAATCAACATGCCCCAGACCCGGTTCTGCTGCTGTTCATGTTATCCTGGTGGTCAACGGAACCACCTTTAACCATTGCCGGTCTCCGGCCTCAGTCCCGACAGTCGCCGGAATCGCACCCCCTCACCGCTAGCCCTCGATCTATCTCTCGCTGTTCTTGAGTTCACGGCGTCGGGGTCGTGACTGTCGTCCAAACTAACGGTCACCGGTGTGGCCTCACCGCCACCGCGGTGCTTGGCCGGCCCCCTTCTCCCTCTCTCTCGCTCAATCTCTCTCTCTTCCTCTCTTTCTTGGTGCTGGGGTCATGGAGGCTGGGTGAGAAAACCCACCTGCTCGTGGCTCTTCCCAAAAGAAAGGGGCCTCAAGCCCTTTGTTCTCTTTTCCTTTTTTTTTTGTTTATTGTAGTCTCACTTAATGAACCGGCCCCGGTGCTAATCAGTCTAGTCTCGTTCAATCTAAACCTTCTACTCCAAACCCCAAAGCGATAGTATGACCTTCCGTCGATTACTCGTTCCTATATATATCTAGGTTCGATTCAATAAACGACGAAACTAATTCTATGGTTGACGATCTAATTGTACTTGGGTTCGTACTCGATTTAGTAACCGATAAAAATCCTTATTAATGCTTATAAATCATGGAAAAACTTTCAAAACTAATTATAATATTAATAGCGACAAAAATATCCTTTTTAATAAAACTATCGTTTACGTAAGCACATTAGTAATAATTTAACTTATATAGTTATTAAAAGTACAATTTTACGATGTAAAAAGGCAATACGACCAGCTTAATGTAAAATCGAAAATGCGGGTGTTACATCTACTTTGTCATCTTTGGTGGCGGCAGTGGTCGGGGCCTTGGCGGCGGGAAGCTAAGGCTTGTCTTTCATTTTTTAAAAAATTTTTGACTAAGACCACAGATTAGTTATTATGAAGTTGGTGAAAACATCAACATAAGGTGTTGGGTTGGGTGGCTAGCGTGTGCTCATTTCATTGCTAATGCTCGGGGTTCTAATCTCATTGTAAGCCTTTTAATAGATCTATATTATTCTTTTTTTTTGGGAAATAGAATGTTTACTTCTTTTTGGAAACAAAATTTTTACAATACAATTTTTAATTTTTAAAAACAAAAATAAAATCAACGGTTAATATCAATTTATTCCACTGGGATGCTCTAGATTTAATAAATTGTAGTTGTTGTCATATAGGGACCACCACTATAACTTTTTGCTTAAATTAATTGTATTTTCATTCATAATCTACAAAGGAAAAGAACTATAAAAATAGATTAGATTAAACATATTCTTTATTACAGTTGAGCAAATTTTTGCGGTAATCACTTCAATACCTCCTTTCTTTTGATTAATTTATTACTTTTTTAATCATGTTCAAACTAGGTTCAATTGTAATTAGTCGGATGATTTTGTTTTGTTTATTTGTTGCTTTCACTCTACTTAACATGGGTTGGTTTTTAGTTGTAGTGGTCGAGATTTGACCTCGTCCTTGTGGAATCGACCCTCAAATACTGTGGTTGACAACTGCACTCTTGCGGTATAAGTGTACGTCCTTTTAGGATCATATTGGTTTTTTGGTGCCGTTTCCAAGGAAGTTGGTTTGAATTTAGGTCATTGTTTTTCTTTTTTCTCTATTAATCTTTTTAGTTTCATAATTTTTTTTAGTAGGTTAATTTCATAACTTTCTTGTCTAAATTAGTTACTTAGTTGATTTAATTAGTATCCCATATACTTTTTTAGTCTATTTTTCTTGTTTGAAAAAATCGAAAATCCAAAAAACTGAAAACATTTTTTAAAAAATCAATCAAATGTCAGTTTTCTATTGCCCTCAATTTCAGCAAAAACCTATTTGGTCTTATTTCTCTATGCTTATGACTTTTATGCTGATTAACTTATGGACTAAACGTTTGAAAAATGGGAAATCTGTGAGGTTATTTATATGGGAGTCAATAAGGTGACCTGAGCCATTTTGGACTCAATGTGTTTTCTTTTGAAAATTCTTTATGAAGCTTGGGACTTGCTAGAACATTTAGAGGCTGGCACACTTATGAATTTGAAAAAACTAAGGAGACTTTAGGGTACCTTACTAGTGATCCATTCATTTGCCATGCGAATTATTGTTCACATGATTAATTTAGGGACCCATATGCCCAACCATATCATTGTGTTATTGATTATAATACTGTTTTGTGGAATTATTGTAAATCTTCAGATCATGATATTAATGGTTGTCCATATCATATAAATGATGCTCTTAGTGCAAATCTTGAAAAAATAATGCATGATGTCATAGAGAAAATGATTCAGACTATGAAGGAGAATATGCTTCAATGTTTTAATTAGATAATGGAATATTTAAAATGCGCATAAGCCTAACTGTAGTTTAGGATCTCTTATGCATGAGCTTAGTCTTGACGATGATTTTGAGTATACTATTTTTCCTTGTTTGAGGATCCAATTAGTACACATGTGACTAACCTTGGGAAAAGGATTGACCTCACCATATCTTCAATGTCTGACTCTCCATCTAAGACTAGTAGCCTCAGAGACGTCATTGATGATGTCTTGATTGAACTTGGCCTACCTATTCCTTTTGCCCAGCGTCATGAGTTTGAGGGGGATAAAGAATCTGAGGGTGATGTTGGTACTAAAGTTCATAAAAGACATGAGTGGCATGAGAAAGATCATGAGCTTGATGATTTCATAGAGTCAGAGGATATTATATACAAGGACTAATATGCAGAGCATGAGGCCGATGTAAGTTCTTCTAGTTCAGAGTTAGTTGATCCCAATTCTCTTAGGTTCCCTAAGCTGGCTCCTACCCCGTCCTCTCTAACCCATTCCATTTTTGTCAATTGTGAACACTTCCCTAATGATAGTAAGTCCATATTTTAGGACTGATTGATCATATGGCTATTGCTAATGATTTGGCCAAACCTTTGAGCATACTGAGATTATGGGACTTGAGGACCGAGGTGATGATTCATGAAATGTAAAGTCCCCTAGAATGAGCGCTCATGGTCATTGTGATATTTCTAAGCAATTGTCATATTCCTGCCTAGCGTGCGTGACCACTTAGGTTGCTAATCACTAGACTTGTAAGTTTGATAAGCTAAAATGAGCCCTAACTTGAGTGGATTCATGCTTATATTTTTATGTTCTCACGTTCACTTTTTTGAGAAGTGCTCTAAGATATTTGACATGTTTATGAAAGCTTTGATGGATTGATAAGAAGTAGTAGCTCAAGGTTGAAGTAGTATCCGACCTGCTAATATTATTCCTATATATGTTGTATATCGAGTCATATCTTTCCTTTCTTTTCTTTTTCTATTGTTTTTGCGTTCTCAATACTCCCTGTGCCACAATGTGGACATTTTGTGATTTTTGTGTAGGGGAGGGGAAGCTATGCATCGTATTTTTAAAAAGAAAAAATAGAGATATTTTTTAAAAAAAATCAAGAAGATTTTCTGTTGTTGTGTGATTTTGGAAAGTTGTACTTTCTTGATTGAGTTTGACTAGTATTGGGTTGTACATAAGTATTGTACTTGATAGACCTCAGTCCAAAATGTGTCTTGTTTTATCTCAGTTCTAACCCCATCATTTCATTATACCTCCGAGTCCAATCATTGTTTATATTTCACAATTATCTTAGGGACTTAGGCTCTTGTGGTTTTATTTTCCCAGTTGTCTTTTTTATTTAGCCAACAAAGTTGAATAAGAAGAAAAAAGGAAAAAGAAATAAAATTCAAAATAAAAAGGTTGCAATGTAGGGAATGACAAGTATCTCTTTGAGACATGCACTACCAGTGCTACTTTTTCTGGCCATACTACTACTGGAAAAAAAAATTTCCAAGTTAGTAAGTCAATAATATAGTCAAGTGGGATTGAATGGCACTTTGGTTGGCCCAGCTCTTAAGATATTGGTACACTTACACATTAAGCACTAAGATAACTCATTGTTCTAATGGTTTGTGAGGTGAAAAATTAGTGTTTGGGTGTCACTAATGGAAAACAAAGTCTTGAAATGTACATTACGCTTGTGTATAATCTGATATTTGAATTACAAGGGTTGCTGCTGGTTAAATATGCTCATTTT